>JAQFXW010005498.1:0-10362 GCA_034693945.1 Dendrobaena attemsi
AAAGGCCTACATACATACATACACCATGACGATAGAGTGCAGTGCATCGTCATAATGATTCCTTGGTGTAACTTTCTGTGATTGTGATCTTCTCAGCTTGGGATGGACGAGCAGCATCACCACGATCCCCAGCATAAGCCAGGTCCTGCTGCTGACAAGACGGAGTCTCTGGCCAGCGCAGCAGAAGAGGCAGCGGCAAGGGCATCGGCAACGGAGAGGAGGGAGGCTGAGCCGGACATACTCGGTGATATGATGAAGACGATCAAGAACAAGAACTTCCTTAAGGACGTCGTCGGCATCAAAGTCAGCTCGATTAACGATCCCCACTCATCGAAAACAAATGCGGCGCCGTCGGATAGAAAGAGCTCTACCACATCCACACAACAGTCGGATAGGAGGATATCCAACCCCTCTGCACAAGTGTCTGATAGGAGGATATCTAGCCCCTCTGAAAAAGTGTCTGATAGAAGGATATCTAGCCCCTCTGAACAAGTGTCGGACAGGAGGATATCTAGCCCTTCCAGACAACTGACTGGTAGAAAGATCAGTAGCTCCAACGCACCACAAGTGAGAGAGTCAGGTGGTACTCTGCGTAAACTCATACAGCAACATCTTCCCTCAGGTATACATTGCTACCCGCGTTTACTGATTTAGGCGTAGTTACTGTATTAGCCCTTCTTGACTTAATTCCTACTTCAGCAATAATGCTGAAGGAAGTCCAGTCTCAGTCCATATGAGGTCTGTGCAACGAACAAGGAGTGGCACGGCCAGAAAAACAATTTGTAGGCCTGGTTCCAAAACCGCATATTTATATTGGTCGCCCAAAATAATACCTGTTCAAGCGAAAAATGTTGATGAAATTTAAATTCTAAATTGTAGAACAGTACCTGTTGGTTTGCCGTTTTCATTAATCGATTAGCCAACGCCCATGCATATATATATATATATATATATATGCAGCGATGTATAAATTTGACAGGTAAAATAGTGATAATTTATAGAATTTATATAAATTTATAAAATAGTGATAATTTATAGAATTTATATAAATTTATAATTTATATGGCAGTAGGCCTATTAAAATGTAAGCGTGTAATATTTTTAGAGCAGCACACTACAGTGGTAGACCCCTTATTTGTGAAATATTTAGTAAGCCTTGCCAGACGCGCTGCCAAACAGTGGCGTAGCAATAGGGGGGGGGGGAGAGGTGGCGAACCGCCCCGGACGGCACTTCGGTAAGGGCGGTACAATGGTGTTGAAGAGACAGAAAAGTAGTCAATGTAGAATTGATGACTAAAAATAGGGTCTCAAGTGTAAATGTTCATGGGAAATGCAAAGGCGCAGAACACAATAGTGGCGACAATGAAGGTCGTCAGCAAATTGGAAAAAATTCGGGCAAATTACTAAACCAAATGGTCATCAGAAATATTTTAGCACATGCAGAAGGCGGAGTTTTTGGTCCCCCCCCCGGGCGGCATTTCAGCTCACTACGCCACTGCTGCTAAGATGGTCATAATTTTCAAAAATTACACAAATGAATCAGTAAGTAAATAGGGCACATAACTATGAGTAGGTTATTAGTCGTTGACCTGTTTTTATCTTTGTGTGTGTTTCAATAGGGAAGAAGAAATCGTAGATGGATGAAGAGGAAGAATCACGTCTTCCCTGCATCTATAAAAATTACGTATACCGAAAGCGGTTCAGATGCCTCGAGATCTATAGAGAACCAAAGACTAAACAGAGAATAATCAAGAACAGGCCAACATTTCTAAAACTGAAGATGGAAGAAAATATTGTAAAATGTATAAACAATTAGTGCAACCATAATTTCTATTATAAATACTTTATCATAAGAGGACACTTATTCAGATCATGTTACTATTTCGTGCATTTTAGTAGTATAGACCATGCAACTCAGTGTCTCTGTAAGGTCGCTTTTAAGGTCGCTATATAAAGTGCTCAGATGTATGATATACGTGGCATCATAAATTATTGCACTGAAACTATGTAAACACAGGAGCGATTATGTAGGCCCTGCTATCTGAATCTCATGTTCTATGTACAGTACTGTATAGATATAGAATTAGAGAAGAATAGCGAAATAGGTCTACAGTGGAACGACATTGATTCTTCGTCTTGTCTGTTTCCATAGTCTTACAGAAACTTCGGCATAATTATTATTATCTGTCCATGAAGGCCTAAATTTAGTTATGGGCCTATAAATGTTATGTGTTTGTTTGTGTAGACTGCGCATGCAATGTATAATATATGCATGTGCAATGTGCATACACTGTATAGTGTATATGTAATTATGCCAATGCGTAATAATAATAATAATAATAATAATAATAGTAATAATAGGTGGGCCAAAATCAAATGACTCTACGTTTGTTGCTAATATTTTAGTCACAAGTATAAATTTAATCTATCTATAAAATTTTGCAGGCTGAGAGGCAATTTATATTTACGTAGGCCTATAACTGCCAAATTTTACCAAAATATTTTGATGAGAACAAAAGTTATTCACTTTTCAGTGAGGCCACTCACGTACTGTTTCCTGATGGTTCAAAAATATCTTACAGTTCATTGCTAATATTTTCTCCAAAAGTAGATAATTTTGAATGAAATTTTGCAATTTCAAAGGTAATTTATATCTATACATATGAGGCAAAATTTCATCAAAATATTTCTAACTAAACAAAATATAGGCATAAATGCTTTCGATGTTTTGTCTTGTTTGTCTGTTTCTTATATCACCATATAGAATTGGACCCATAAAACTATTTTATCAATGTTATGGACTTATTGAAACGAATATAGGCCAGCGTGTGTTTGCATACATCGGGCAAGGCGTGCATACAATGTAGCCTATATGTGTATAATATACTATATAGCCTAACGTATACATAAGCGCCTACATAGGCTGTTATGTATAAATGTACTGTATGTACTATGTATGTGTGTATTTCTATACAGCCTCTTACAGTCCACTACTATTCAGAGGCGGTCACGACTACAGCCCGCAGGTGTTCGGACTTTACACGCCGAAGCACCTTGAGCACCAATACACTATACCGCGCCCCACAATGTGTGTAAATGTTGCGTGGTGTGTGGGCGTGTGTGTGCGATTGTTGATTGTTGGGTAATGTCTGAATTTCTGAAGTATACAACTATACATATTATATCCTGCAACTCATAATAAGACATCGTTATCTTGCCACTGCGGCAGACAAGAGAGAGAGATGAAGTGCCATGCATGGGAACGATAGGAACGCAGAGCTGATGAATCATGCACTACCACCCCACCACCTCTTCCACCACCACCAGCAGCAGCAGCAGCAGCAGCAGATATGTTGTTGTCTTTTGATGAATTCTGCTCTTCCCATATCGTCGTCTGCATGTGTCCATCGCTTGGTCATAGATAAGGACCACTGCAAGTGGAGAGGATGAACAAATTCCCATCCAACAGATGCAGATAGAATGGTCCGCGACGCAGTATACATAATACATATATACATATACATAATACATATACATAATACACGATACATAGTCTGTATAGCGCTGCAATTTCCAGCCTTTTTGCTGCCAAATGCAATTCCCCAGGGTTGATTATGAAGTTGTATGCACCAAAAAAATAAATACAGGCCTCTATGTAGGCCTATAGTGTATAAAGACTATTCTATATTTTTTCTTCTCTTAAAATAATGACAGACAGAGACAGACAGAGACAGAGTGAGATAAACGTCAAGAGAGAGACAGACAGAGACAGACAGGGCAATAGTTGTCTCTTTCCCATCTGTCTGTCATTCGATCTGTGTAGGCCTATGCCTTCGTGCATATGCCTATACATGTATACATGTATACATGTATACATGTATGAATGCATAGACCTGCAGATGATGAAGACCCTCCATCGATTGAATTGTTCTCATTTATTTCCAAACTGTTCATGTTCAAAACATGATTTTAACAAGATGACATCACATTTAAAATGTGCCCACCACCGTCTTATAAAACGCTGAAATGAAAACAGCAACTTTGAATACAATACGGCACCTGAATTATACATACTTATAGACATTTATTTAGACAATTATTAGATAGGCCGGCATAATATACAGTATAGGACGTGGTATGTAGTGGTGAAGGTCGCCGCGTTGCAGGTTCGAATCCCACCCGCCACGTAAGGACCTTCAGCAAGGCCTTCTCTCTGTAAGAGGCGGTATGGAAAAACACAAATGCACAATTACAATATACGTACACGAACACTTTTACTGTATTATCTATAGATGCATTGTTATGCACACACACAGTCAGTTGATCTGCATATCATGCGCTGAGGTTGTCAGCGACATCTGTCAGACTGTCATCAATATTTCACTGCACTTCTTTCCGCTCAGGAGTCCGTCATAATTAGCCAGAGAGACATTTCGTATTCTTGGCATCCGGGAGTTACAGCAGCAGCAGCAGCAGCAGCAACAACAACAACAACAGCAGCAACAGCAGCAGCAACAGCAGCAGCAGCAGCAACAGCAGCAACAGCAGCAGCAGCAGCAGCAGCATAGCTATAATCATAGGACGACGAACAAGACGCCTATCCCTCTAGGCCTGCAAAGTGTCTCGACGCATATATAGGCCTATATATACATACATACAATCATACATACATAATACATGCATAAAAAAGTCATACATTACATACATACATTACATACATTATAATTATACATATACATACATTACATATATGCATACAATACATACATACATATATACATACATACATATATACATACATACATACATACACACATTACATACATATAATTATGCATACATACACAAACATACATACAATCAAACAAACATACATACATAAACAAATACATGGACAAATACATACATACACAAATAAATACAAATATACATACGTTCTTAGCAATCTTTATTCTTACATGACCTCATACATGTATAGGCCTATTATGCATAAAAAAAATGTAATCGTAATAAGCATCTTCCTCTATTGACAACCGAAACTGACACAGAGATTCGTTGAAACAAGTAGGATTGCCTCTATAGTGGGTCATGGGTCCAATCTGTGATTATTATAAACATCCTTATGCCTAGTTGTTACTCTTTAGTAGACCAGACAGACATAAATTACAAATAGACAGACACATAGACAGACAGGCAGACAAATAGACAGACAGACAGACGGACGGACCTTCTTTTCCTCCGTTCTTCTTACTCAATCCAATCCTTTTTGATTCAAGATTCAATAACAAAAGGTTTTGCAAGGGCAAAATAATAGCCGTCCGTTGTTACAGACGTCTCAACGGAAATCGTTTCAACGGAGTATTTAAACAATTACTAGGGCCTCCAGGTGACCGAGCACTGCACAGACCTACCCTCTGCCACCTCCTACATCCTTTGTAAGACCGTTTCAAGGCACCGCTATAACGGTACCACTGTTTCAAGGCACCGCTACAACGGTACCACTGTTTCAAGGCACCGCTACAAAGGTACCACTGTTTCAAGGCACCGCTATAACGGTACCACCGTTTCAAGGAACCGCTACAACGGTACCACCGTTTCAAGGCACCGCTACAACGGTACCACCGTTTCAAGGCACCGCTACAACGGTACCACCGTTTCAAGGTACCGCTATAACGGTACGACCGTTTCAAGGCACCGCTACAACGGTGGTACCGTTTCAAGGCACCGCTATAACGGTACCACTGTTTCAAGGCACCGCTGCAACGGTACCACCTTTTCCAGTGGATGGACGGAAGGAGGAGAAGAACGTGGAGGAGGAGGATTTGGTGGTGGTGGGGGAGGAGGGTCTGCCAGAGCACAAAAGTATTCCAGGATTCGAATCCAGTGCCCCAGCACACGTGTCCAATGCTTTGCCAGAATCCTGTCAACATGTCATACATGATGTGCACTTTTATTTTTTGATGTGGTACCGATACCAATTTATTGAGTTTATATATATGCTTCCTCTACAGTCTATTCCCAACATGCATACCCTGTCGATACGGTAGGACATAAGTCCAACTTCCAAATTCAATTACTACTCAATTACCTGACCCCAAATATGTGGAATTGGACTTCAAGATCGTGTAAATATAACAATCTTGCACAGCGTTGCTGTCTTAGATGTGTTTTTCGTAAATGGGCTATTTTGGGGGCTATTTTGTCTTATATAAATCTTTCCTAATGGTATTCACAATGCAGGTTTTAGTATGTTTCGATACATGTTATTACCTAACTAATAAAACCAAAATTGGCTTGTCACGAATTTGATCCAGCTTTTCTTATATCAAGGTGACTAACACTGCAGAATGCTTATCTGATTACAATTTACACAAGTATTACGACTGAATGATAGAGGTGATTACACTGTAGGAATCAGTATCAACCGTTGGCAGTCGCGCAAGGCGCCCACTCTGCCTACAGTCATCCAACAGCGCGGCCACCAAGCGAATGAAGGCTGAGTTATAACCTAAAAAGGTCTTGCCTACAGATATAATAGACGGTACGCGGTAGTGTAGTGGTTAAGGTCGGCGCCTTGGAATCGAAAGGTTCCAGGTTCAAATCCCACCCACCGCGTAAGGACCTTTAGCAAGTCCTTCACCTACAATTGCTGAAGCGCTTCGGCGTGTAAAACTCCGACACACCTTCGGGTAGTCGGGACCGTCTCTGAATAGTAGTGACTGTAAGGGGCGGTATAGAAATACACGCATACATACATACATACATACAAGGCACATACGACTGTTCAGCGTGTAGATACGCAGCTCTCCATAGAGCACGTACTTGTCTCTCCATAGAGCACGTACTATGTATGCATGCACGTATGTATGTGTATATTTACACACATCTACACACACAGACATCGCGAGCGCCACGCATGCGGCTCAGTCAGGACGGTGACGGTGCAGAGAAGGCACAGGACGAGCAATTTATGAAGCGCCTGATCTGCTGGTTGTAGCGGTAGCAGTGAAGGAATACATACATGTAGCTATACCTATTGGTATATAGGTATAGGCTGTGGATGCAAGTCGACAGATCTGCAAGCACGGACACGCGCATCCATCGACGCAGCCATCCATCCAACGATCCAGGGACGCTGGGAAGAGGGAAGAGGAGAGGAGGAGGAGAAGGAGGAAGAGAAGCGAGCGTTGATGGTGAGGAAGAGCTGAACATAAATCGATCATCATCATCCAGAGCGGTCTCTGCATCAGGACCAGCAGCAGCAGCAGCAATCGTGAAACAAAGGCAGAAGGACAGGAGGGGTAGACCTACATGTACGCGTGTTTATATGGTCGCAAACGACAATATTGTATGGGAGTGTTATACACAGTCGTTGCAGTGGATAGCAATGACATCACCTGTCGGATGCTAGAAATGAAATGTAAATAAGCGTTCTGCAAATGGACAACCAATCGTCAGATTCCTTCAGGTATATGTTAAGCATGATTCTGTATCAACCTTATCAATACGAATCTTCTCCAGAATCAAAAGTCCGTGGCAGCTATTATGACGTGTTATCTGCTTCAGAAATCTACAGAAGCTGAAGAAGTCTAAGCTGAAGACGATTAAGCTTATTTAAAGCAGTTGCTGTAGTCTCAAGAAGCTGAAGAAGGTCCGAGAAGCTTTTAACACTCTGTCAAATTAAGAAGAAGTATTAGAACCATTGAGGCAAATCCCGTTCGGAAATGAATCTGATGGAGAGTGACTTCTTTAGCGGGCGATTAGACGACACATTTCTATACGACGTGTGTAGATTATGTTGGACGCGATTACTGTCTAGAGTCTCTAGACTCTAGGAGAATACCAAACAGACATCATCTTATAGGATCTACACTGTCAATCGTTACAAGCTGACAGACAGAGACTGCAAATGATCTTCATTATACTATTCGAAAAACCTTCGAGAAAACTAAGTGTCCAGGACTTTACATGATTATAATTAGGTCTATAGGCCACTGAAACAGCCCGAAGGTCAAATATTTGCTTTACGTACGTAGACTACATCGACCGTTATTAAAATAGGCGAGAAGTTAATGAGTATTTGAGGGAAGACCACACAGGCACATGATCCCCGCACATCGGAATCAAGTCTATCGAGTGCAACTCACTTCAAGTATCCAATAACACTTAGAGCGTATGCAGCATCACTCGCGATAAGTGAAGAACAACATCAACGTCGCAGGTAGGCCTGAGACGATGAACATTAATCACCTTTTTTCATTGCTAAATATATTAATGACCAGTTATATAACTTATAACGGAAAGATTATAAGCGGCGACAGAGTTTCCATGTCTTTCATTTCATCATTAATGTTGTTACTGTCGCCATGATAATAGCCAACAAACGCGAAATTTTCAGACATGCGCAATAGTGTTAACTAGGAACGTCTTACATAGTCCTAATTAAGGTGACATATTTACACCAATATGCGTACAGTCGTAGGCTACATAGTACATACATTTGTAGATTTTGTAGCTCACCACAGAAATAGAGCTACATAAATGTCAGGGCCGGATTAAGACATGTTCAACGTGTTCAGCTGAACAGGGGCCCCACACACTTTAAGGACTCCACACATTAGTCATTAACTACCCCTAAGGTAAATAAGATCCCTATGGAACTTCTACGTTATTATTACCTTATTTTTAATTAAATTATTGTAATTTATTGTAATTTCGACTGCCCTATATTGCAGGCTCCAACATAATTTCTAACACGTGCCAAGATTAATTGAATATCACACGTTTTATGTGTCCTTATGTTATGATTGTGTGGAGCTTGAGCCCCCCCCCCATTTTTGCTGAACAGGGCCACCCACATTTGTTAATCCGACCCCGCTACATGTACTTGTCATGCATTCAAGCCGAAATTAAGTAAGGCATGTGTTTTAGACGACTAGAATAAATGAATTATTGATGACAAACTGATTACATTAATTTTGTCGTCGTCGTTGTTAAACTGGATAGACTGTATACTAGGCTACGGAAAGATTAGGCCGATAATAGGCGTAGACGGTAACAGAGTTTCCACGTCCTACTCATCCGTTCATCAATGTTTCATTGGCCACCGCTAAACAAGCGAGTATTTTAGACATAATTGATGAGCAATCATGGTGTCAGTCATGAGCATATCTCGCTTAAGTTACATATAACACACACGCGTGGGCTACATCTAGGCTTACATGTATATAAGCCTAACCTATGTATACATGGGTAGAAAAACAGAGACGAACAATTGTATGGTTTACATGCAATAATTCATACCAAAATCAAGGAGAACATTTAATATTTGTTTAAAAGATAAAATGACATTTTAATATGATCAGCCTATAAGAGAATATATTGTATTGTATTGTATTTGTGAATTTATAAAGTGCTTCTCGCAGAATTTGCCCTTCAGAAGCGCTCCCAGTGCGAAGATCCCGAGAGAAGAGATAGATTTTGAGATGAGAGAAAGATGTAGAAACACCTGCAGTGAGAAAGGTAGAGCGAGGACTAGGAGGAAGTGAATTCCACAGTGAGGGACCTGCGCTAGCAAAGTATCGAGTCTGGGCCATGATTGTCGTCCTAACAAGTGGAACAAAATGGTCGAGGCGATCAGAGGATCGAAGAGCTAAAAATTATTCTTATTTATTTATGATATTTATTCACACATTTCTATACCGCCCCTTCAAGTATGCTACTACTCAGATGCGGTTCCGACTACAGCCCGAAGGTGTGCCGGAGCTTACACGCCGAGGCGCCACGAGCAATTGTGAGTGAAGGATTTGCTCGAGGTCCTTACGCGGCGGGTGGGATTCGAACCCGCAACCCTTCGGTTGCAAGGCACGACCTTCACAGCTACACTATCACGCCATTTTCTTGAAGGCATGAGAAAAAGAAAAGCCGATCAGTTAGCTACAGTTAGAAGCGACCATCGGTGCGATATGTAATAGTCCATTTGCGGCTACAAGAAAGCATGGATTATAATTATCTATCTCTTGCGAATAGGATAATTATATCGGAGCAAATTTCTGCCATCCCGTAGAATGTTACCACGAACCTCTGTGACGAGTGCTTAACACGCTAACAACTGAGCTATCGCATATAAACCCTAAAGTGTAACTGGATTAGATGAACATGCAGGGGCTTCTTTCCCTACACCAAGCGGGCGCAGGTCCGCCCAGTGAAAAATAGGGAGGGGACATTTTATAATGTTAATTTTTCAGAAATAGGGGAAGACTGGTCAGATGGGATGGAAGAATATTTTTGGTGGGGGGGGGGGATGGAAAGTCATGAGTTTTTGAGCCCGGCTGCTTGGGGTGGGGGGGGATGGCAGCTCCT
>JAQFXW010005499.1:0-10361 GCA_034693945.1 Dendrobaena attemsi
CTTTTACATGTTGGAAACTTCAAAATTTCTTTGCTCAAATTTGAATGTACATAACTTTGGACTCTGTTGATAGAATTCGATAAAATTTTCAGGACACATTGATAATTTATCACTTTTTCACGCTGTAGAATTGTATAGAGTTTTATTGAGAATTAACAAAAATATCGTAAAAACAAAAAGTGTCTCACTTGTTTTGGGACACCGTGTAGTTCACGTGTTAGGTTGTTGACACTCTGAATGCAATGTTTCATAGTCTACTCTGTAGCCAATGAATCTTATTAGTTGTTTGAAGATCGATGTGGGTTATTTGGTGAGTGGTTTCTATTAGTGCCAAACATATATATCTGCTGTCGTGGCGTTCTTTGTGCTTGAGCTACACAGGATTTCATTTTTACGTCCGGTGCCTTGTTGGTTGCTAAGCCTTTCCTTAATCCGTCCTAGGTTCACGCGGATGCACTGACGTTCCCTACAATAGTTGATATATTAGACAGTTTCCGATTAAAACGCTCAGACACGCACGTCCGTATATACACACTCAAACACACATTCACACTCAAACACACACATACACAGCACAAGATACACACAGCACAAGACACACACACAGCACAAGGCACACACACAGCACAAGGCACACACACAGTACAAGACACACACAGCACAAGACACACACAACAAAAGACACACAGCAAAAGACACACAAGCCCACAAACGAACACTGTAGAGCAGTTGCAAATGTGATTCCGCGGCATCTATTCTGCGTTGCATGATGGCAACTGTTGACCCATACAAAAGGAGGCAATCAAAAGGTCGCATGAAAATTGCATTCTCTTTGCAGTTAAACGATGTACAAAGCAGTTCAGTCCGAATTTTGTAGGCCTTTATTGTAGTAATTCTGTGCCAAATGTGTAGCGTTGCTGTGTAGATATAGTATAGGCCTACTGCAGTAATAGCATTGCTTTATTTAGCACTAGTAATTTAGAATTAGTAGACGGTAGTTTCAGGTATAGTTGATAGCCGTTTGTGGATTGTAACTATCATGTTGTTATCGTAATCGTAATCCCAAATTTTTTAAATGCAACTCAAAACTAAGCGCTGGAATCCACTGTTGTCGAGTCAAAGGAACTAGAGACTGCCAGAGGGTAGTATATAGGTAGGCAGTCAGATGCCGTCCGAGTCTGGTCTCCAGATGGTCAGAGGAGGCAGAGACGCTGGCGTCGTTGAGGACTGGAGTTGAATGGCGGAGGATCAGAAAAGTCGTTGTCTGAATCATTGCATGAAGAGCTGAGACTACAGTTTTGAGTGGAAAGATTGAGGAGTGGCTGATAGAAGGGACTTAGGCCGCTGATATCGTGCGTATATATGTGAACTGTGCTTCTGTGTAGGCCTAGTGCAATGTACAATATTGCATTGCATTGTGAGTTATAAGTTAAACTATTCTGTTTGCATTTCACTCTTTGTAAATGGAGCTCTTAGACATAGTTCTGTAGCATAATTCTTGCGGTTTCCGAAGACAATAATTATCCAAATTGTTTGATTTACTTGATGCTGATGAAATTGATAATGATGATATAAGATGTAGTCTTCTTGTTCCTTTAGATTCGTACCAAGAGTGGGATACGTGAATGCTGTGAACATTGTATCTTCAGCTATAAGGCGTGCAGTGAATTTTCATCACTAATAATCATATTCACCGCCTTTCGTGCTTAGAATGGACAAAATCGCGACTGTTCGTCGGTTGCATATAAAATTATGTGGTCTGAAGCTGCACCCGAGGGTTCGACCAATCTGCACGCGCTACCAATCTCTGGCGATTATCATGATGGACCGTCTTTGACTGCATCGCCGACATAGATTGCCCTGACATGTGCCAAGATAATGGGTTCAGATATGATCAGATAGATCACCAAATGGATTGCTAGTGCGAGCCTATAGTCTACACCCATGGTAATCTGTGAGCAAGGGGTCTACCCAATACTTCTCAAAACCACGCATGCTCGCATCAGACGCTAGTGCGGCAAAAGAAGAAAGCCAAAGCGTCTTACTTGACTCTGAAGTCTGTTCTTTCCGAGGTTACTGTGTTACCGCTCTCTAATATCTCTGTTCGACATTGCCGTGCTTTTTCTGTAGTTGGCCACTCCATCTGAAATGGGCTTCTATGGAAGATACGTCTGTTGCCTAGAACTTCCTTCCTCATCCTTCTGAAATCTAAATTGTATTGCCATGGTTGAACTCAGAGCGCCTCTGACTATATAGGTTCTTGAAGGGGCGCTATACACATACCGGCCGCGTAAGGACCTTTAGCAAGTCCTTCACTAACAATTGCTCAAGCGCTTCGGCGTGTAAAACTCCGACACACCTTCGCGCTGTAGTCGGGACCGCCTCTGAGTAGCAGTGGTCTGTAAGAGGCGGTATAGAAATACACAAATACAATACAATATGCAATTGCAGTGTATTGACGGTTTAAGACTTCAATTAATACTACACAGTACTCTGGTGCAATTATTGTGCTTTCTGGCAGGGCTGCATGTTATATGACAGAGCTTGTTACATTATGCGTGGTCTGTCCCACAAAGGAATTATAACTGGCACAGTTTTACCTGGTCGGCCCGTCCTACTGGAATAAGTTGCCCAGCAAACTGACACAAAACGCGACTATTCTGCATATTTTTCCAACTGTAAGTGCATTAAGACTTGTGTTCTATCATCTATGGGGTTTCAGTCTGTTAATTAAAAACTTTTAGGAAGCAACTTTGGCAAGTCTTAAAGTGGTGCAATACATTGAAAAATTACAATTATTTTGCACCAAGGCAATAGCATGTTAATTTTAAAGCCAAATGAAAAATATGACCAACACAGTAAACCTATACATAAGATCTTTGGTTATACCTCCAAATTGCATGCATGAATCCTTGGCCATGTTTATGTTTAGGCCAACTGTGGTGTAGGCGCAAAATATAGGTCTAACATGCAAAGTTTAAATAAGTTGACATCACACTATTATAGGCTAATCCTATAGTTTGCATTTGTGCATACATAAATGCAAAAGGCTCATATAGGCCTAACATGCAAAGTTTCAATAAGTTGACTACATATTATAGGTCAGTCCTATAGTTTGCATTTGTGTGTGCACTGAGCTCTAATAGATATTTTAAGACCAATAATGGCCTAATGATTCATTGATTAAACACAATCTAAAAACTTCTTGCCTTTGTGGTGGAGGCCTCTGTGCACTGCCATGTATATGATGCTTCAGAATTAGAAATCTGGTTCCATAGAAACGTAGTGGAACTCGAGAATCTTGGCTACGGCCTTAATTGCCTACTTCTAACATTTTGACTGAGCGCTTGTGTTCAAATTGGTAGTCTACCCTCGAGGGCACAACACAAGTTATGGTGAAAATTCTGACAGCATGTTACGATTAGGGGCCTACCGCTCAATAATCATTGTACTGTAAGGTGGACCTTTGGTTGACCAGGCCACTGAGTGACCAAGCGCCAAGTAGCCTAAGTCTATAGGGCATAATTTATTATAACTACGCCTAGGCCTACATGGGTTTGTAAGAGTCCTTAGTTTGCTATTTCAACTTCTTCCAGCTCTGATCATGTGGGGGCGTGTGGAGTTGTCGATAAGAGGGAGGAACGTAGAGGGATTAACCTTAATTATTTATTAGGAGTCGTGTCAGCGGCGAATTGATTCTCGACCAGAGAATCTGACAGACCGGTTTGCGCGTGCGTAGGCCTATCGGTGTTCGTACGGTAGCTTATTGAAATCGAAGCCACAAGTCTGGTCTAAAATCTAAATATCGGACATTCGTCTGATTTTAAAGGTGAGATTATTATTCTAATACAATACATCTAAGTCAACGACTGATTGTGATATTATGCTGATTAGGGCCTATTAAGTTTATTACGTGGACAAGTCTTCTGCGGCTGAAAGTTCCGCCGCAGAAGCTTCACGCTTATTGCATAGCCTATGGCCTAGGCCTTTTCGCACGCATAGACCTCTAATTGTTTGGTCGCAAGTTGAAGTTGAAGGGCATCCGAAGATGAGTCACGGTAGTCACACCCACCCCACCCAATTCGGTATTTGTTTGGTTACAGCTTAACGACGCTGTTACATAACGAATATGATCAGCGTCGCCATCCTTCTTATCCAGGTTTGGGACTGGTACTGCGTTAGTGAAAGCAGCTGCGTAGTTAATTTGGTCCCTAATTGGGGTAGGGACTCTCTACCCCAATTTATAAACCGCTTTCATCTGGGCATAGCTGCCCTAAAGTGCACGTGCCAAGCTTGGTGTCAAGACCTGAAACCTCAAGACAAAGATCTTTAATTCAATTCAATTCAAATAAATTTATTGAGAGACAAACAAAACAAAACATCTGGCCATCAGTGTGCAAACTTGACAAGATCAAGACTTTTAACGTCAAGACCAAGACTTGAGTATCAACTATCAAGACCACTCAAGACTGTGAAAATCACTTGTACCCACACATTTTAAAAGAAATGGTCAAATCAGTGTTTTAATGAAAAATAAAAAATCATTTCCGTCAATTAAATAAGACAACACAACAGACTCCAGGCAATTAGACCTATTCTCAAAGTCTGTCACATGAAATTT
Organism: Dendrobaena attemsi; assembly: GCA_034693945.1. Classification (NCBI taxonomy): domain Eukaryota; kingdom Metazoa; phylum Annelida; class Clitellata; order Crassiclitellata; family Lumbricidae; genus Dendrobaena; species Dendrobaena attemsi. The sequence continues at coordinate 4,622 of JAQFXW010005499.1, forward strand.
AGCTTATTCTAAATGACTGACCGTCAGCAACCTCGCGGGCGACACTTTCCTTAAGTGGTTCTCGTAAAAATTTGAAAAGTTCTTGGTCTTGATTTTTCAAGACCAAGACTTTTGGTGTTAAGAGCAGGACTTTTGGCCTCAAGAGCTAGACCAAAACTTTTGGTCTCAAGACCAAGACTTTTTGTGTCGAAACCAATACAAAGACCAAGACTTCGAGACATGGGCAGCGATCCGGGGGGATTCGAGGGGGACAAGTCCCCCCCCCGCATTTGAGAGTGGGGGTCGCACCATGCATTCGTCCCCCCACAATTTCGAAGACGATTTTTGGGTTGCTATTTATTCATCTATTAAGTGAAAACTTAATAACTTGAAACAGGCAGCTGATAAGTCAAGATGTTATCATTAATGGGAAAAACAACTAACAAGTTTTGTCTATTAATATTTTGTTTATATCGTTTCGCGCTATTGCGAATCAATCTGAAAAATCGCAATCAGGTTCTCTACGGCAAATAGGTCGCCAAGATTAAGCTTAGACATAGTATTGCACATGCTAGATGGTTGTCCCCTGCCAAAATGATGGGATCCCACATGGACGGCGAACCCGGGGGGTCGTGAGGTACAAGTGTCCCACGTTTGAAATTGATGGGACACACTAAAGGCTATATTTTCCCTTTCCAAATTTCAGAAGAAAATTTTTGGGTTGCTATTTTTTAGTCAACTGTGGAAATTTGATCACTGAAAACAGGTAGCTGACAAGTTAAGATGTTGTCATCAATGGCTAAAAGCAACTGATAAGTTTGTGTATTATTATTTTATTTCTCGCGATTTACGAATCAATCTGCGAAATCATTTACATGCACACTGCACAATTAGGTTTTCTATCGCAGAGACGTCGCCACGATTTAGCAGCTTAGAAATAGTAGCCTATGGCAAATTCTAGACGGTTGACCCCACCATGAGTCTCAAGAGCACAATGGGAGGATCTCAAGAAACTAAAAATACATTGCTGCAGCTATTATACTGTAAACATAAAAGAGAAGTCAAAAGTTTTATAACATCTGGAAGTAGACAAAGACGGAAGAGAAGCTTTCTCTATCAAAATTGCCAACATACTAGACAAAATAGTTGGCTACATGTGTGTAAGAGGGATGATAGTAATGGACTTGAAGGGGCGGTATAGAAATGCACAAATGAATGAATGAAATGAATGAATGATATGATATCACAGCAGAATAGCTTAAGCTTACATGTAAATTAATTATGAATGGACAAGTATGCTACATTGTTGAAACAAAGAACAAATGGAAACTCCCACCAAATCAAGCAGAGACACAACAGGAGGGTGCTGGTGGATGCTTGAGCACCCCTTGAGCCAAAAGGCGATCCAAACAATTTTACAAAATTCGTGAAGTTTTAATTGGCAGATGCCAAAGTGAACATAATTTACTAAGAGCAATGTGCTATATTTCATGTGCAATGGAAACTACTACTCTCCTCATAACACATTTTAATTTTAAAATTAAGGATGAAATTGGGAAACCATTTTCGCACTCATGCGCGAATAATTTTACCTTCTTTCTAGTATTTAAAAAAAATTCACAGTTCGCACTGCTTCAAGATATGCTGTGACAAGAACCCCTTGTCATTATAGGCTTCGATTCATGCCTTTAGCCTAGCACATTGGTCTATTCAATGTGAGAACCCCAGCTAAATCTCTGGTTGTGCCTTTAACTTAGTCAAGTAATTCAAAAGGATTTTAAAGTTGACCCAAGGATTCTTCATCACTATGCATTAGAGCAATTAATAAGTTTTGCTTATTATCATTCTGTTTTAACTGTTTTGCTCTATTGAAAACTATGTCCTAAAATCATTGTTATGCCCAACACTGGTACAAATTCATTTCAAATTGTTGATAAAAGTAAATAGATTTATAATTTCCATTAAGTAATTACCTGAGAAATATAGCATATTTTTCATTGATAACATAACATGGGTTGTATATTGCTGCCAAAAAGACACAATGTGTCATCAAATAGTTACAAGGCTGGCATGCAAAAAGACCTAGAGACCAGTCTCTAGTAAATTTAATTGGCAGATGCCAAAGTGAACATAATTTACTAATAGCAATGTGCTATATTTCATGTACTATGTACTGTTATGGTGATGGTTCGAGATAAAAGTACAACTAAGGGAGTGGTTCAGGCTTATACTTACATAACAAAATGCATGCCTGCCTCTTGCTCTTAAAGGAGCTGAAAAAATGTGTGCTCACGCGCGAATATTTTTCACCTTGTTCACCTAGCCTATAGGTCTAAAGTGTCCCCAAACAGCAATTCTGTTAGTGTGCGTCCTGGCGTCTGGGACTTCAAAATTTTGAAGCTGGACTCCAAAAAATAAAGTGTGGTATCCATGGACGTATATCAGTTGTGAATGGACTCAAAAAAAATTAGCAATGACTCAATGGACTCAAATATAAATTACTGCAGCGTCCAACTGACGCTAAAAATACTGTGTGTCTCATATTGTATTAAAAAAAGCATCAATATAATTTCTCAACCAAATCACGTCCACTTTTCACACAAAAGCCACCTTTGGTCACTAACAGTCTTGCTTCTGCTATATAAGGTGTTTGGAATTTTACAGATAGGTGACTGCTACTACTGCATAGGCCTATGACCCTAAAAGTTTATGGGACTCCAAATGTAGATGAATGTGGAGTCCATGACTCCTCTTCATTTGACTTGGACTCCAAATTGTGTGCTGTGATGCGTCCAAGACTCCGAAAATTCAGGTGTTAACGAAATCACTGTCCCTCAGTTAGGCCCACTGTTGCAAACTCATTTTCTAAATTGATCAAAAAATGAAATAGCTTGATAATTTCTAATTAAGTCATTTTCTCAGCAAAAAGGTGGAAAAAAATTTCGTGCTTACGTGCGAATATTTTTTTACTGAAGTCGAAAGTGTCCCCCCACCTCTCGGAGAAGATCTCTGCCACTGCTTCGAGACCAAAGACAACAAGACTGGCATTTGCACATGTCCATGTCAATAACTTCTTGATGTTATTTTGGCCACATTATATGTAGTTTTGAGCCCTTTAACAGAAGATTCTCAGTGTTGTCAGAAAACTAAATAAATAAAGATAATAATCTTCATGCATATATATATGTATATATATTCTGCGAATGTTATTGTCAGCTTCAATAACATGCTATATTCAATTGAGGGCGTGATATTGGCTTGTGCTTACCAAATTAATATTAGTGGAATTATGTTAGGCCTACATACTGGACTTTTACAGAAAATAAGTGCTGCAAATTTACTTGATCTTTCAGGATGACTAGTATTTCTTTGTTGAGAGTCTTATGGTTCTGCCTACTCTCGTCAATGACCAGTGGTCAAGCTGTCATTTCAGTTACTGGGAATACGACTTTTATTGTCCATAAGCCTGGTCAGTTCACCATCTTCGTTTCCAAGACTGGACAAGCTCAACAAACTGTGGCAGTGGTTATTGAAGTAAGTTTTAAGTCACTCATGAGTAATTTATATTTATGGCAAAAATTTCTATAGTTCTCTTCAAGAAAACTACTTACAGGCGTTCCCAAACCTGCCCTGATGAAAAGGCAGTCTTCAGAGAAGCAAGAGAAGGTACCAGAAGAGCTTTTTTTGCAATAGGTATAAAGTACGGTTAGTGTCCTTCCAAATGTTAAATCAGCAATGGTAAAATCACAGCATTGGACAATAGAAGTCTATGCGTGATGGACCAACAGTTCACAGATTGCTGAGTGGTGAGAGGATCATCCCAAATTGATGCCAACAGAAATACACAGATCTCTAATACAGGACCTAGCTCCCAATTGAACAATGTCGAATGACAAGCCCCAACAAAAGGCTCTGTACAACTTGAGCCGGATAGAATTATAGTGGTCTAACTAACAAAATTGGATATATTGAGTGTGAAATACTGTTGGAAAGCTAGTTACAGTCGGCTATCTAGTATCTACATGCCTAGTAGTGCCTTTGTTACAGAAGAATATTTTTTGTTGCTCTAAGGTTTTTCATGGAAACTGCATGAGTTATAGTGGGCCGAGCAAATGGACCACATTTTACTGTATAACATGCATACTGAAATTGCAACAAAATGCTGAACATTATAGTGGTCTATAGTCACATATCCCACTATGACACTCTTAACAATAACGGTACAATTACTACACTCCCACTGTGTATACATAATATAGTGTGGTAACCCAAAACTACAGGGTGAGCCCAAAAAAATGACCCACATACTTTTTTTAAATATTTTGGTAAAAGTAAGAATATTTAAATAAAATTTTACAAGCTGAAAGGCAATTCATACTTACGTATGACTACCAAATTTCATCAAAGTATTTCAAACAGAATAAAAGTTGTTCAACTTTTAGTGACATCACCCACTGTTTTTTGATGGTTCAAAAACGTTTAGCAGTTTTGCTAATGTTTCCGCAAAAATAAATATTATTTAATGAAATTTCCCAGGCTTAAAGGCACTAATATTTACATATGGCGACCATATTTTATTGAAATGTTTGTAACGCAACAAAAGTTGCAGCACTATTTTGGGGAACATTTGTTGCGTTACACGTTTTCAAATCAGCAGAATTTAGAGATGGACGCGCTAAAAGTGCTGCAACTTTTGTTGTGCTTGAGATATTTTGATAAAATTTGGCCCCTAAATGTAAATATGAATTATTGTTACGAGTATAGAATTGCATTAAAATATATTTATTTTGGAGGAAATATTAGCAAAAATCTGTTAAATGTTATTTGAACCAATAAAAATTAGTGGGTGACATCACTAAAAGTTGAATAACTTTTGATTTGTTTAAGTTATTTTGATGAAATTTGCCAGTTGTATGTAGGTATGAGTTGCCTTTCTGCGTGTAAGATTTTATTTTAAAAATTACGACTTTTGACGGAGATATTGGCAATAGACATAGGGGTCATTTTATTAGCAAAAATCCGGTAAACGTTTTTTGAACCATCAAAAAGCAGTGGGTGACGTCACTAGAAGCTGAATGACTTTTGTTTTGTTTTGAATATTTTGGTCAAATTTGGCAGGTATACGTAAATATGAATAGCCTTTCAGACAATAAAATTTTATTTGAAGATTTTCCCTTTTGACGAAAATAGTGGCAAAAAACGTAGGGGGTCATTTTTTGGCTCACCCTGTACAGTGGTCCAAGTGCAACGATGGCCCTTTATAATCTTAACAAATACATTTAAAACAGTCTGAAACTATAATTGGCTAGGAATTAAACTGATAATAAAAAATAATTACGGAGTTCATTCATTCAAAATTGAGAAAAATAAGCACAGAAACTTATTTTTCATCAGTATGAATGATGATCATTACACAAAAATGTGACAAAATACGTATTTACAAGAACAGTGGGCTAAAAACCTTAAGGTCCATTATTCTCAAATTCAGGATTTTGTCACTGGGACTAAAATTCTATACGGCTCATTTATCCTTGTCATCACCTGCTTTAAAGCCCAGTTAGCTACATCGGTAAGTGTGCAGGCCGGTTCTCAGAATCTTCTGTTGAACGCTGTTCTAGTCCCGATGCTGACTTATTTCAGAGATTTAAATCTTGGCTAGCACGGTCCATTCACCGGGACCTAAAAATGGCGTGGCGTCCATTAAAATGGATGAGCGGTGGTGAAGGATCTCACAAGGTTGATTCATTGCAAAATGAACAAG
>JAQFXW010005500.1:0-10361 GCA_034693945.1 Dendrobaena attemsi
CCGCGTAAGGACCTTGAGCAAGTCCTTCACTCACAATTGCTCATGGCGCTTCGGCGTGTAAACTCCGACACACCTCTTCTGAGTAGTAGGAGACTTGAAGGGGAGGTATAGAAATGTGTTAATAAATAAATAAATAAATATAATTGTGGGCTCTGTGTGTTCTAATCAGGCTAGTGCATATATATAGTTGTGTGACGTTGGTGCGTGCGTGGAAGTGTGTGTCCTTATACCTGCCAGCGTGCATATGCATGTGGCGTGTGCGTATGCGTATGTGACTTCTGCATGTGGCTATGGCCAGCGAAGCAGAAAGACAGTCGGTATATTTTGATGTCTTTATAGTATACACTAAACAGCTGAGGCGCAACCGATCTGTTAGCGTTTCTTCGTCTCCTTTGCAAATCCATTTCTTCCTTTCTTCTCTTGACTTCCTTCTATTCTTCTCGACATTTCCATCATAATCGACGTAGTAAATTTGCAACGGCGCTAAATGAATTGTAACGTTGCTCTAATTGTGACTTGGCATCGATCCATCTAACTTAATTAAGGGCGTCTTTGTCATTGAAGGCACTCACAGATCACGACAGATGACCGTATCAATAGCAATTAACGTAGTAACGCTTGTCATTGTTTAAATCCTTGTTTGTCAATGTTTCATATATCGGATGTTCATATATTATATTTCGTTCATAACTTACATTTACTATATGACTATAGTAACGAGTCTCACTAATTATTATTAAATTATGTTATCAATTTTGAAGACATTTGGAATCAGCAACCATGTCATGATGATGATGACCAGTTAGAATATGCCCTCCATCATAACCTTACATCTGAGGGACACTCAAGCCGAACACTTCGCTAACAGGGCCACCGCTCAGACAACATTGGCCGGTCACCGTGACCCTCAAATTGCGATTGGGAATGTAGGCCTAACTGTACTTGCGGCAATTTCTAATAATACACACGAAAGCCAAGCCTGGCTCGGCTCAGCGCATTGTCAAGATCCCAGATATTTTATGTATGTATTAAATGTCTATGCACACAATTGTATATAAACTATATGTGAAAGTTTTGTGTATATTATTATGTTTGTGTGCGTGTATGCATGATATAGTTTTATTAGCAAATAAAGTGCCTCGGTTTTTAATTATACAAAATCGATATTCCGATATGAAATGACAGTTCCATCTGTCTTCTTGTCTTAACTAAACCTGGCTATATTTAAAATCATCAGATACCTTTCCAGAGGAGTGGCAATTTACGTGGCTATGATGGCTTTAGTGAACAGCTTCCTTGTTTATCATATAAACCATAACATATGTGACATATGCACGTTTTAAGAGATGTGTATCCTAACACTTACACACACGTGCTCATACGCAGACATACACACATCTGTAGTGTCAAATACCGATGCTCAGAATTCAGTCAATGTTCTTATAGTTGTTGCATAGCGAAGCTGTTTCATAGCCAAGATGATTGGCATCCTCCTGTTTTATTCGACCTTAAGACTGGTGCCCCCTAGTAAACGGGCGAAAATCTATAAATTTCACATTAACTATCGATGAATAATCATAGACGCAGGTGCTGCTTCACCAGTTCAAATATAAGCATCAGCCATTATCAATATAGCACTCTAAATTTTATGCTAATCGTATGTAACGGTATCTTATTATATTGGTATAATAGCATCAGCCATTATCAATATAGCACTCTAAATTTTATGCTAATCGTAACGTATAACGGTGTGCTATTATTATAATATATCGGTATAATGTATGCAACTGTGCATGTTTTGTATTCATAATTATATTGATGCAACTTGAGATACTTGTAGATACGCATAGGGAATACGTATGCATAATTTATTAGACCTATTTTCTATTTTATTAGACACAATAATTATTCGATCTCTTTTCCTACGTCCTTCTCTTCAATCTTCATGTCCCTGACACCGATGATATAGATTCAATATTTGATAATCGTACAATAGTTGCAGACACCAGAGAGGGATTAACACAAGCCTGAAGGACGAAGACGTGTAGACATGTGTAACGTGTGTTTAGGTGTGTCTGTGAGTATGTGTGGTGTAGGTGTGCGTGTAGGTGTGTGTATATACATGTGTGTGAGTGTACTCACTATACTCATATATTGACATCTAGGGTAGGTGACGCTTCTGCTTGTCACCACCGACGGGACAAAACCGTACTATAGAGTCGGGACCACCTCTGAGCATTCCCTTTGAAGAGGTGCTACATAAATTCTCGATTGAATGAAACTCTCGAATGAATGAATGAATGAATGATGTAGTTATAGATCTTATGTGTGTATATACAGGTGACAGATTCCAATTTACCTGTAACAACTTCCAGTTCGCCTGCTCTAAATTTCTATTCGCCTGCGATAAATGCCGATATTATCCTACCTTTAACAACTTTAATTGCTATTAACTGTGCGTGACAGAGTCATAGTTGCCTGCCAGAACTGACTAAATTACGTCCTGCATATAAGGTTTAATTGTTGAAATTTGTATTTAATAGTTGAAGGAGTTTCTATTCAGATGCGATCGACCAGAGTCCTTCTGCATCAGAGGAGCTTCTTCTTCTTTTTGTTCTTCTTGTTCTTATTCTTCTTCTTCTTCTTCTTCTTCTTCTTCTTCTTCTTCTTTTTTCTTCTTCTTATTCTTCTTCTCCTCCTTCTCCTCCTCCTTCTGCTCCTCCCCCTCCTACTTCTTTTTTTCTTCTACCCTCACCTGTGGGTCTTTGTCTTTGTCTTCATTGATCCAAAGAGAAGATCAGTTCAACAAAGAGGTCGATCATTAGTCTGCATAATCATCAATCTTCGAACTCTTCCTCCGAATCTCGTCGCGTGCGCGCGGAGTCAGAAGCATCTGCACCAAAACATCAATGAGGTAAGAAAAACAGTTTCATATATGAAAGCACGCAGTCTGGGTACAGTGGGTCAAAGCAGGACTAAGACAACTGAGATAGGGCAAGGCAGATGGTCACTCGATCTGAGCCACCTGAGCCTACCTCTGGCATTTCGTCTAGTACATAATTGTCCTACTGAAATAGAGTTGAGTCGAGACCAAATTTCTTTCACTATTTGAACTATGCTCTAAAATAGTATTGAATAAGTACTTAATAGCATCTGTTGCATCTTCTGACAAATATACTGCGACCATTGCAGGCACAGGAAAAGGTCAAACGAGGTCACAGCACATAAAGTAACAATGCAAATGAAATCGCACTTCCGCAGTTCAGAGGTGCTTGTTGAAACAAATCGACAGAAAAATCAAGAGACGTGGAAGAGGTCAACAAAAGTTCAGTTTCGACCAACGGATATCTTCGCATGGAGATGTTGGTAACACCGAAAGGTATACGCTAATGGTAACAGCTGGACAGGGCGATGGCATGCTGAAAAAACGATTGGGTAACTCAAATCGAAGCTTCATAATCGCTGTAAAAACTTACTTCCAACTTTGACAGGCGGTTAGTTTTTAAAAGGCAAAGTGAATTATAGTCAGTGCTCAGTAATTGCCGACTTTTGCATATTATGACTACTGAACATCAATCATTGAAAGCAATCGCTAAATTATTATTGACGATCCGACTCTCAATAAAAGCAATGCAGCATTTCATTCACCCTGAATATGGGCGCATCCACTCTGGAGATTTATATAGCGCCCCTTCAAGGTTGTCTGTTCAGAAAACGTTCGGTTATTGCCTGTCTGAATACCGTCATAAATTGAACTCCATTACCTCGTATCAGTAATAAACTCCCTCATCACAGTATCGACTATCAATGCAAATGCCTCAATCAGACTATCAGTCATCAAGGATCCCTATGCCCAGAGGCGACATAGAACCAGTTAAAAATGTAGTCTAGCAAGTCTGACTGAAGCAGATGACGTTGTAAGGTCACAAGTTGGCGTCCTAACTGGGAGTCTGAATTAATTGTCTCAGTCATATCCATTGGCGTAGCTATAGGGTCCTTTGCGCCCTGGGACAACCCCGAAATTTGCGCCCCATATCCTCCAAAAAAACTGATGACTTTTTTAGTTAGTAATCACTTAAATTTTCGGAATTTGAGCCCCTTTTCTCGGCAAAATTGAGAAAAATTAGCAAATTTATGCCATTTCCGGAACAAATCGCTTACACTTTCCCGATTTTGCGCCCCCCCGGCCCTGCACCCGGGGACATCTGTCTCCCTCGCCCCCTATCTACGCCACTGGTTATGACTGCTCATCCCTGCCATTATTACACTCATGATCCTCCATCCATCTCCCGTCAGTCACCTCCTCACAGTCAAATCTCTTCCCTTCAAGGATGTCCTGCACTCCTGCATCATCCATTTGATCCTCCGCCATCAATTCCTCTAAATTCGTCCCTAAGGAAACCAGTCCTCTGGTCTCCTGTGCAACTGAACCTTCAGACTCCTTGTGAAACCCCGGACAACCCATCTCATTTGAGGCAGCACTCGTGACTGAGAAATTAAAACATGTTCAATGCGCGATTTGCTTTAGAACTTAAATTTGGTAAACACGATTTGCCTTAGAACTTAAATTTGGTAAACACGATTTGCTTTTGAACTTAAATTTTGCCTCCATCGATATCATATTATTATTATTATTTCAGTAAGTCCTGGAGTTGATCAATGTGCTTTTGTTCAATAAGACTTTTTTTCAATTCAATCTGTTTATTTGCAAAACATCAAACCAAAAGAACTGAAAGATAAGCAAACAGAGCATAACAAAGCATTATAATTACAGCAAATTAATTAGAGAACTTAGTGGTAAAGTGAATCCCAAATTGGGTTCCCCAGAAGGGAGAAATCCCGCTAGGACCCGGGCAACCCTGCACAAATGTTAAACCATTGGTTTTATCTAAATTTAGGGACAGACTGTTAGCTCTAAACCAGTCATCTATTGAATTAAGTTCCCGATTAGCTATGTCAAAGAGAACATCCAGCGACTTAGTGACACTGACATGCCAGATGAAAACTGGCAGGCAATTAAACTTCAGTCTATCAGAAACGAGTTCACTGAGTCCAGGAAGCAGTCGACAGCAGTTACTGTTGAGGTGATTTTTGTAAAAAAAAAGACCTCGAAGCACCAAGCTTAACAGTTCAAGCAAACGATTGGACAATAATTTAATACAGATGCTCATTAATCGGGACAGCAAGGTAAGATATGGTTGATACTCAGAAATCTAAAATCATGACCTTAGGCTCAGACATGGAAACCAGGCTAGCCCATCACTGTAGGCCTACTAATTCGTGGTTCAGCTAAAATACCCAGTCTTGACGGCTAGCTATATGGAAGGCTGTGAAAATTTAATGATGATTGAGAGGGCAGTCAGGTAGTTAGTTAGTTTCCAGCTTGTGACAGCAGAGGCCCTTACCATCGGAACTTGGTAATGGTTAAGCGGTCTATAGTATTTTTTAGGGTGGGGGAAAGGGGCAGTGAGGTGCCCTGGAGCAAACGGCTCTGTTGATCAGATATTGATTGAAGCCTTTTTAAAGTTTACTCTGAATATGAACGCAACAGGAATCCATTGCAGCTAATTGATTATAGTAGGGCTACTGAGGAACTTGTTTGTAAAACCTACTCCAACTGCAGCGACGTTTGAGGCGACCTTAGTTCAATGGCGATTACTATAATAGTAATTTCTATTATGATTATGAGAAGTGTTTTCCAATATTCGACTATCGTTCTTATCATAATTATTAAATCTCACAAAAATAACCTGCTTTTTGTTTGACGCAGCGCCGCCGTATAAATCTGCCTTCTCCGCCGCAGACTTTGTGTTGTATTGATAAATGTCTGGGATTTAGCAAAAAGAGAACTTAGCTACAATTCTGTTCTTTTTCATTTATAGATAGAAATGCAACTGTAAGGTTGCGCCAAAGCAATTCCTTCACTCAGGATGAAAGAATCCGATTACCTTTTAGATGGGCATAATGCTGAACCGAATGCAAAATGTTTAGCAAAACTGTTTCGTTATTTTATTGTCAACAATAATTATTTTTCTAAAAGCGACGCCATTAATCCAAACGCGTCATCGTGTAGCTAAAGCATCACAATGACGTCATCACACATAATCGGCTCTGCAGAAATATCGGAATTTTGTGGCGCCATATTATATGCAAACTCCTCAGAGATTAATCAACAACGTTGTGTTACCCAGCTAATTCGCTTGTGCGTCTATGGTGCTCCTCTATGGCGGAAGAGAATCAAGTAAGGAATGAGTTTCAGTTTATAGAGATGCAGGCAGCGATTCCGTTAGTGTCCATCCTGGCGTCCGGGACTTCAAAATATTGAGGCTGGACTCCATGGACGCCAATCGATTATGCTGTTAGCGCCTCTGAATTGGTTCAGATTGGGCGTTATGCAAATATTCATTCATTCATTCCTTAAGAGCATTCCATAGCCTATAGCGCCTCTTCAAGAGTGCTACTCCGAAGCGCTCCCAACCCCAGCGCGGGTAAATAAAACAGTCTTCAGGTAAGAAAAGAAAGTTTGAGAGGGAGTTCTATAGGAAGCAAGCGAAGGGAAGACGGTAGGCTGTTCCAGGTCAAGGGGCCAACGACTGAAAAAGCACAATTCTGCCTAGTAGATGTGTGTGCAAAATAACTGGAATGAATGTGAATGAACCAATATTTTAAGAAGTTTTCTTGCTCCTTGTCCATCGTCGTGCCTTATAGGCCTAAGGACTAATTTGGCTGTTCTTTGTTAATTGATTGTTAACAAGTTGATTATTTTATTCAGTGGTCCAAAGTAGCCTAGGCATAGGCGCTCTGTGTCCAACCCTAATGTTGACCTTGCCATATCAAGTTGCCTGTGTTGTTGGATCATGACTCTCTGGAATGCATTTGCACAATTTGTAGAATTCCAAACATGCCAGGATGATACGAGTTTTGCTTGATAGACTATAGGCCAGTTCCCGATAGGCCTTGTGTATTTGGCCCAAGCCTATGTCTGTCCTGGGTAACTTATTTGAAGCACAGACAAGTCAAAGCTGTTTTTCACATTTTGTTTCCCAACAAATTTAATACAAACGATAATCACGGACACAAGGAGATCATTTGATGAACTGCACCCATTTCTGAGCTATAATCGACGAACTTAAAATAGCACATAAATCTTAATCAGGAAAACTTATTGGCATAACATGTTAATTAACTCCAATATGATTAGCAATACATTAATTAAGTTATAGGCTATAATACGAAAGAAAAAAAGACATTGCATTAGAAAGACAATCGTGAAAGCAATAAAACGTTTCAATCAAATCGAGATTATTCCGACTATAATACTGAATATAAAGCCTAGTAGCCGAGCTGTTGGGCTCTTGTTATTATTACGCAATCGTTAGTTAAGGCAATAATTTAATAACGGAACTGAAAACTTGTGAGTGAAGACCTTGTTCAAAGGTTCAACGCATGCAGTGACCGTTTCCGAGGGTCATGGGTTCGAACCTTCACTCATCCCTTTACAAAGCTATTGCTCCATGTTCCCACTTCATGACGATAACTTGCATATGAATGCTAAACTGAGAACGGAAAGTTAAACTGCTGGTTCATGGAATGGAAACACACAGACTGATGAATTATGCATCAAAGAAAATAATATGCCTAATATACACGTGGGCGTAATTATGCACCGGTTTCAGTAGAGATAGCACCGTATATCCATAATAAGTATATTACGCATTAGGCCTACATCACAAGATAATATGATGGCCATTCTATATTTAAGTCACTTCTATCGCATCAGTGCACAATGCCTATTGCCTACATACAAGACATAGCCTACATATAGGCATAATTATTTGAGGCACTTATAAGTGATTCGCTTGTAAAAATGAGGCTCACATAATATTATATGTAAAAGTACAAAAAATATAATATTCAGTTCAAAATAGCTTAAACGATACGAAACACAAAACACAACCAGACAAACAGAAATTGAACGTTAAAGCATTAGAAATGAACACTCAATAATAAATCCTTTCTGGCCACAACTGTAATCAGGGTATCAAGTAGGTCTAATGCGATGATGTAGGCTAAGATAGAATTAACTATGCGACACGTTGTAACTCAAGTAGGCCTATAAGCCTACACTCGTTGCTTCCCAAATAATAGTCGACAGCCCGAAGCAGTTTTTACAGAATAAGATTATTGCCAACAGATTGTTGTTCGTTAGTTTTCGATAGACGACAATGCATTACTATCATTGCATAATGGTGACCACAGGTTTACATTAAAAAGAAAACTGTTCCGAACCCAAACTGACTAGAAATATCGAAAATGGAAAAGATAGCAAATAACTCCAGTTCCGGTAACTGCTGTAAGTCCAAATACTGCTTTGAAAAACCGAGTTCCAAAATAACAAACGAACAATAATAACACGTTATTAATGGTTAATGGTTTTTGAGCGACTTGACGGACGACGTCGTAATACATCTGACGTAAGACTATTCTCACTACTTGACATCATAAAACAATAACTAACAAAATGACGTTAGGCCTATTATAGTTATAATTAAAACACTCATCACAGTTTCCATGATATCATAACGTTTTAGCAATAAATTAAAAGCATGACACTTAATGCTATCAAAGCAGGGGCTTCTATCCCTATATCAAGCGGGCGCATGTGGAAAACAGAGGGAACATTTTATAATATATAATTTTCAGCAATAGGGGGAAAGATTGGTCAGAGGGGATGGAAGAAAATTGTTGAGGGAGAAATGGAAAGCTATGAGTTTTTGAGCCCGGCTGCTTTGGGGGGGGGGGGAGAATAGAAGCCCCTGTATAAAAGTAAGCTATGTCGTCATAGAATCATCACAGATTGATTAAGTCACAATAATTATTATCCTAAACTAATAATTAATTGATTAAACAGGTAAATAATTGAACTACAATTATAGGTTAGGCCTAACAATTATCGGCCTATTATAGCTAGGAACTCATTCGGACTTTTGAAGTAGTAGTATTCTTACAAATAGTGGCAGCGGTTTCCCACTTTCTACTGTAGACTACCACCAATTATTGAATAAGAATTATTAATATTCGCAAGGAACTTTCCGTTTCGACTTCTTCTTACCGGCGCTGCAGACGTCGCTCAGAGTGTTTTCGAGCAGGCAGAGCACTGCACCAACTCTCTTCTGTCGCTCGGAAGTGTTCTTCGCGAGAAGGATGAAGTTCTCGGCAGGTGCACTGTTCCAATAATCGACCACCTGCAGCTGTTGCGTCTCCTTGCGAATGTAGGCATTCCAATCATCCCTGGCTTTCTTTATTCTCATGACCTGAGTTTCGCTAAAGAAGTCTTTCGCGTCTTTCGCGTCCTTAGGATTGAGGGCTTGTTCGAAGACGTCTCTTGCGACAAACAGGGCTTCCGCGAGATTCTGAAACAGTAAAATTATCTGAATATTTAATGTACTGCAAATGTAGCATTAGATGAGGCAAAGGAGCAAACATCTCATCTACCTTCTAACCAGAGGCGTTAATCTGTGTCAAATATTGGGGTGGGACAGAATTTTAAGCGCCGAATGGGGAGGGGTTTGAATGGTGGCATTTCAAGCCATTTTATTTGCAAAATTGCATTATTTTTTGTGCTGGTACGAGTAGCTGATGACTTCCATTAGTAGGCCTGGCAGTATTACTTATATGATTTTTTTAATAATATCAATAACGTCCGGTGATGCAGGAGAAACAAGCTATTATACTTATCAACGCTTCGCCATTATCTGAATTCAACGTTTTAATGGTCGCTGCAGAGAGGAAAGAGACTTGCTTAATAGTAACTCTATAGTTG
This sequence comes from Dendrobaena attemsi, assembly GCA_034693945.1. Lineage (NCBI taxonomy): Eukaryota > Metazoa > Annelida > Clitellata > Crassiclitellata > Lumbricidae > Dendrobaena > Dendrobaena attemsi. The sequence continues at coordinate 9,824 of JAQFXW010005500.1, forward strand.
GTGATGAGTGACACGCAATGTAGCAACTTACAGGTTTTGTGTTAGTTCTGTTTGCCTTGACGATGTCCATCAGTTCCAGAATGTCGTCTGCGAACGGCTGCCAAGATTTAAGACAAACAAAACAGACGATTAATAAACAAGTCACAAGTTGGACATCTAATCGCCACTATAGCAAAGTCCTACAGAACGATATGAATGCCATCTCAGGTCTTATCCGATCTGCATGACTGCTTAGCGCTGAGTCATTGAGAACAGTCACGTCATGTCCTTATCACTGTAAGCTTAATGCTGTAAGCATATTGATGACGGTTATGGTAATTATGATGATGATTATGATAATGGTGATGATTGTGATGATTAGATGATGATGACGATGGTGATGATGATAATGGTGATGATGATGCTGCTGCTGCTGATGATGATGGTGATGATTATAATGATGAGATGATGATGATGGTGATGATGATGATGATGATGATGATGAGATGACGATTATGATGATGAGGGTGACTATACCGATGGTAGTCGCAATGATACC
>JAQFXW010005501.1:0-10361 GCA_034693945.1 Dendrobaena attemsi
ATTCGAACCCACAACCTTTCGGTTGCGAGGCAGTGACCTTCACCACTACACTACCGCGTCCCATAATAATAGTGCTAGTGATAGAGTTGAATGACTGCAAGACAGTTACTAGCACACTCAACTGTCAGCTCCTAGACTGCGACTCCAAAATTTCACCCAGTACCTGTACAAAATGAAGAATGTAATTCAAGAATGTTATCCCTCTCGTGGTTGTTATCCCTCAGTGAGTTACTTGACGAGGCAATACATACATGATAGGAGGATCATCAGATAGTGAGGAAGACAATTAATAATATTAATGATAATAATGATAATGTATATGGTGTCGTAACACAGCCGTTACAAGGGTGCCTAGCAAAATGATGATAGAACATCATACTGGGACGCGGTAGTGTAGTGGTGAAGGTTGCCGCCTTGCAACCAACAGGTTATGGGTTCGAATCCCACCCACCACGTAAGGACCTTTAGCAAGTCCTTTACTCACAATTGCTGAAGCGCTTCAGCATGTAAAACTCCGACACAGAGTCGGGACCGCCTCTGAGTAGTAGTGGACTGTAAGAGGCGGTATAGAAATACACACATACATATACATACATACATACATACATACATACCATTTGAAATTACTCAGCTTAAGGACATAGCTTATCTCTATGACCGAGAGCTAAGCACAGAATAATAATTTAATAGTTTTGGGGAAGGTGCAGTTTTAAATGGTCCGCTCTAATTTCCCTTACAATTACAAGAATGCTGAGAAAATGAAGAGGTTAACACTTAATGTTCAGCCAATGTCATTTAAAAAAGCCATAACAAACAATTGAGTTTCTCATCTCCTCTGAACAGTTCATTTTATGAGAGAAGTGCTGTTTTGCAACAATGCACTGGATACACAAATATCTGAAGTGGAAACTCATTGCCAGCAGTAATTTTTACCATGATCGACTCACATTACTCATGAGGCCCAGTACCTGGTTGAATACTGCTCGGTTTGAACTGTGAGCCTGATAACTAGGGGCTGCAGGAGTACTTTGAAGCGCTCAAAGCCACTGTAGTTTTAGGAAACCCTGAATTCAGTACATCTTGATTCTTTAATACAGGCCTACATGACTGCGTTAAATGCAACATACGCTGGGCTAACAAAATTCTCTTTCATTTACTCACAACCTTTTCAACAACACTGCAAAAGGTTCTGTATATCTCGCCTTCTTGGCTGTAAATACGTTGGCGAGTCTTAAAACTAAAGGATCCAGTAAGTGTTTATTACAGGGGGGTTGGGTTGAAGAAAAAGGCACATACTGCTAATAACTAGAGCACCTGGGAAGTCTCATAAGATCCTTTACAGGTTCCACAGCACTTTTTTCTGAAATTGAACATCCCAGGTTTTTATTAGATTAAATCAGTCTGGCAATTCTGTTTATCTTACCACAATCTCCGAACAGTGGGAGGGGAGCATCTCATTGAACTACCCCTCTCTGTTATACCATGCTGCCTTGGGAAACAGTCCAGCTTCAGACTTCAATTACCAAACAACACCAGATACCCATTTTAATCAGACTTCAGTGAACTCCAAAGTCTAACAGTTGCAGTACTCTTATTACCCAAATCTATCTACTCAAGCACCGTTTTCTGCTATTTACAAAGGCTACAAATTATTAACCAATCAACTTAAACATCAGCAAATCACCAATACCACACATGTCCTTGTGTTCAGTCAAGGTTTAATATATAGGAGTTCTTGGTTCAGTGATAATCTCCACTGAAATTCCAGAAGGAGTGGAAAGATGGGGTCACTTGAAAGGGTGACAGTTTTAAAGTCTGAGGGTAAAACCTGACAGCTGCTAGCAGCCACAGTTCACACCTACCCTGACCTACCCACTCTTGATTTCAACATCTGGCCAAGGTCAAATGCTAAGCACAGACCCAACCTCACTAATTTCTTTTCTTTACTCTCTGTATCAGTCTCCATCTGTCTGGGTATCTGTTCATATATGTGACTGTGTGCTTGTGCTTATGTGTGTGTATCTCATTCCTTCTCTCACTTCCTCTCCTCTTCCAGATGATTACTGTCTGCCAATGGGTAATGCTCAGGAGGCAGCAACAACAACAAGCTGCTCATTCTGGCATCAGCATCAATTTGGTTCAGCTTGCTAAAAAGACTGGAAACCAGAAGGTCATAACAAACAATTGGGTCAAAGCCAAAACCATCTTTCATCTTGAGATATAAAGGTGTCTCTGGTCCTGACTTATTATTAATGCCAGACCTACTTCAAAAACTCAAATAAACAGTTATCATGGTTGCAATCTGCTTCTGCAGAGACAAAATGCCACTGCTAGTTCAAGATCAATAGCTTGCAGCAAATAGCTGACTGATCTTATAGGCTGATACAGGTGCAAGTGCTTAAAGATTGCACCAGGAAAATAAGCAATGTTGAATTCTTTCATATGAATAAAATCATAAACAAGCAAATTCAAGGTGTTGAAAGGCGGTGTGCCGGTTGAATAATTAAATTCACAGTTTGACGTAAGGCTTGTGAGAGTAAACCTATTCTGCAAGTGTGCAAAGTCATTTCATATACAGAAACAAGTCTGGCTGTCTTCTCTTGCCATGTCACACATGAACGATCCTGGCTACAAAAAGGTAAAGTTACTGATGTTTCTGCAACTCATAATAATAGTATAAATCTGTTGTGTAGGCCCAGAAGAAGATGCAGAAGAAATAGAAGACACAGAAAACAAAGTAGAGCGAGGCTGCACGATCGAAATGAAGAAAAGATATATTCTGTGAACTACGCAAGAGAATTCTACGAGGAACAGAAAATTTAGTAAACAGATGGTGAATTTTGGTGATGGTGGGTGGTCAGCAGCAAAAACCAATTATGAGTATGAGTACACATAGAATTCTTAAATTACTTGAAGTTTGGCAGACAATGTATGGTGCTGTGAACTGCATGACATTGGAGGTTAAACAGAACCAACAATTACTGCTGTAGAGCTTAATCAAATTACTGCAGGATCAAAAGCCATAAATTGTCATGTCTTGTTTCTAACCATCCTCGATCTGAGGGTTGGTTGTGCCATAGACAAGTTTACGTGTCATCCTTTCCTGTCTCTTGTTACTGTCAAAGGCTGATTACATTCCAGTCCAAGTTGCCATGTTGTCGATCCACCTCATCTTTCATTGCTCTGGTGCTCTTGCTCCAGGAACTATGCCTTTTGCATGATCTCCTTTTTTATATCTACAGTCTCTATTCTTTTTTTTATTACTATGCCTTTTGCATAATCTCTTTTTTATATCTACAGTCTCTATTCTTTTTTATTACTATGCCTTTTGCATAATCTCTTTTTTATATCTACAGTCTCTATTCTTTTTTATTACGTGCTTAAGATATGAAAGTGTTGAAGAGACTGTTCGCCACTGACGTGCAGTCTCCAATACCTGTTCCTTTGTCTTCTTCTCAGTCCATGATACCATTAGTCTTAGGATCTCTTGTAGGCATAAATTACTGCAGGCCACAATTTGGGATTGTCAATGAGTTTTAAATGGAAATTTTATCTTATCGGCCAATGGCAAAACAGAATGAGGTAGATGCCCCATGGCAAAGCAATGACAAACCTTTAATGAAAAGTAACACAATAATGTTACAATGTCTGAATTGGTGAGAACGATATGCGAGATTATAGTCACATTAGATTCTGTAGGACCTGATCAGATGTAAGATACACTGAACAAGTTTTAGGACTTTGTTCTTGATCTCCAAAACTGCTGCACTTAGAAAAACTAGATTTCTAATTAAGCGAGTTAATGTAAATAAGCAGAACAGATGTTTAAGACAATCACGAAAAACCAATAGATTGGTGTAATTTAGATAATGAAAAGTGTCGAAATGAAAGATACTAAAGAATGAAACGGAGACTAATAATGCTCTATCTTGAAAAGAGCAAACTGCTATCAGCAAAGAAGTACAGTTTCATTGAATCGAAGAGCAGAGAACCAAAAAATGTACTACAAGTGCATCCCATGCTAATCATTTTGTAGTCACATGTATCCAAAAGAGAGCTGTTATTAATCTGGATGCAAATAAGCAGTGACATTTCTACGAAAACTTCAAGTGACAATTTACTTTCATTTGATTCAGACATTCATTTCTCCTATCATCTAAGAAATTGATTCATTCAAAGAAATCTTCTGATTTCTCAGCCAATTAGTGCTTAAACAGGGGAGGTAATTGCTGCTGTGGTAGGACTCTGGAGTGAAGAACAGAAGACCAAAGATAACTTCCTGTGAATCTCTCAATGGTCGACTCAGCCTTCTTTCACAAGATGGCACTCGTAAAATGAGGTGCTTTGTTGTGTATCACTGACTCAGCATTAGAGAGTTTTAGTTGGAAGCAACTCTAAACAGTTCATTCATATAGAGATGCAATATATAATTTACATCTTTGAATAAAATGCAATGAATTCAAGAGGTTCTGTCAACCATCAGCCCATTAAGTGACACATCATTCAGTCTAATGTGAAAAGAAATTGCAAAAGCCCTTAAAAGTGAAATATGTGTCATAAGAAGATGCTTCAGCAGCAGCAGCAGCAGCAGTACCAGTCGGCATGGTTACTTACGATGTATTGGCTGGATGTAGCGAGAAAATCCTAAACAACGAAAATGAACAGATCACACAACCCATGCAATCGCTTTCAACTACTGACCCGTCTGACTAGGATGAAGACAACATGCATTATTACAGTCACACAGTAAATTAGAAAACTGTCAGGAAGATAAACAAAACCTTGCTACCATTGCTGTCAAAGATGTTCTTTTTGGTATATGAACTTGGCTTAAATGGTCAGATGATGGTGGTGTATATCGTCGTGTGGCAAAAAAGGCTAAGAACCTCTTATGGAGACGATTAATCATGGAAAGAATATGTAATGAATCATGAATGCAAGAGCTTCCATAATTTGAAGCTTGGTATGGCATGATAATGCTAGATATTTACAAGTCATGCAGGTTATAATGATAAATATTATGCCCACATCAGACCTTTGAATGTGCAAGTTAACAGATACATCATCATCATAAATGAGTGATTATGCATCAAGACCTTTTGCATTGATATATCACATCTTTGCTATAAACTTCAGATCTAAGACTCAAGAACCAAGCTTCAAGGTGTGAGGATGTGCTCAAAGGGACCAAAATGTTGGGAACTGCTTGCCATTCAATGAAGTATTCTCGAGAAGAGATAACAGTTTCTTATCACTCTAAGACGGAATCCAGAGTAGATTAGAAGTGTCAACTCGCCTCAGTCATTTCTCACATTTAGATTCTCCTGCATTCCATACCAGAACTTGGCCTCATCCCCAAATCTCTGTATACAACAAGTCGACAACCCCACAACAGCAGCCTTTGTTCGATTCTAGGAAATATCCTCGCACCATTTCATCCAACAGTGCAGTGCACTTATCCTTAAGATAAAGGCCGCTCTAAAGATTCCAGTGCTTGACAGTTTCCAGCAGAAGCAGTATACAGAGACTGCAACTGTTAGGACGTCACACTCTAGCTGTAGCACCTGATAGTTTCATCAAAATCCAGTTTAAACATTACAAGCAATACAGAAAATCTGTCACAGTGCTCTGCTGCTTTGCTTCTCACATCAAGCAATAATATAACTCCGTAAATGACGTTTCTAGCAGAGCAAGTTCAAACTACCTTTCCTTTTTAGCACTCATCGCATACTGATGTTTATGCATATGTGTTTGACTGACTGGTCAACATAATATAACTCATTGACCAACTGACTGGCAAGGCTTGTTAAGAAATAATAGTTTCCATCAACCTGTGGTCTATAACCGCTTCTTAGTTAATGACAGGAATTATGTAAATTAAATCTAGCAATTTTAGTATAGCAAAAAGCCCTTATAACAGAGGGTCAAGACCTGATGTCCATTCCAATGGACATACAGTCTGAAAGGGTCCCTAGCAGCTGCAACTTTACTATCAGGTAAGGATTGCCAACACATGAAGCAAATATTTTTAGACTTGCTTCTATCACTTCTGGGAAAATAACAGTCATCGTCAAACAGTTTCAATTTGGGTCTGATGAACTGTTCAAGCCTAACACCAACAGGATTTCTAAACAGTAAAGGCAATGGTAGTCAGAACCTAGTAATTATAAAGGTGCTCTGCAGTGCCTTTAAAATAATGGATTTGACCTGAACCTGGGATAAAGAGCATTTGTCTGAACCACAAAGACCTCAAAGTAATGCAAGTACATGCATAAGTAACAAAGGAACACTGCAATAATTCAAAAGCCATACTACCAACACAAAAATCATTGGTTCATTAATGAGTATATCGTTGACAAGGTAATCTAACATAATTGATCAGTCAGGCACCTCTAAAGTTTCATCACTATACTGTACAAGCAAACATAGTAGGATCATTATTGAACAAGTAACTATGATTTGCATCTGAAGTTATCTTAAGTAAATGTACCTTAGACATTTGAGTGAATGATACAACTTTCCCCTAAAATATTAGTGGTAAAGAAATCCACCCACTGAATACTCCTATAGAAAGAATGATTATGCATGAAATGTATTTAATATATGAATTAGTAATATGTAATGAACAATGAATACATAATTAGTATAATTGTGATTCAATATGACTGCAGGTCAAATGACTCACCAGACTTTTTTGTTAATCCAAGAGCTGCCAGGTACACCAGGTAAAGCGCACTGATGACGACTTTCCATGGTGCCATCGTGCTCTCTGGCTGCTGCCGGCTGTGGCGCCTGCTGCTTCGGCAGCTGCTCGTTCCTCTTTCTACTTCTTTGTCGATCAGACAATGATCAGTCAGCCAGTAAGCACAAACAGCAAGTACAATCTCAAGTAGCCTTCGTCTCTGGATGGACAGTCTTAGACTTCATTGAACTCTACAAGAAAATAGAAACAAACAAAGTAGAGGATAAATAAGTCAACACATCTATGAAAAAACTTGCGTCTTGATTGTTCTTCTGCCAGAAAGAGGAATTTTCTGACCTAGTGCCACAAAATCAATGATAACATCACACTGGCTTTCATATTTAATCTCATTTGGACAAATCAACAAAAGAAGTCACTTGCGAAGCGTCTGATAATCTAAGGAAATAGATTAATTGTGTTCATGTCACAGCATCCTTGCGCTTATTCTGAATCTCTGTTTCATCAACCTCATTGTAATATATTGCTATTTATATAGACGTTTTCATTAAAATTTAAATAAATACAAAACAATTCATTGGATGACCCAGTTATTGTTGTAGCAGTGTTGGAGCATGATGACCGTATTGTAGCATAATAACAGGCATTAGGTAATTGTACATTTCAGACATATGCTGAAACAATAGTTTCACCACAATGTAGTATGCAGAAATCCACATCCTGCACAAGAACATAGGAGAGCAGTTCTAACTCTGGCAAGCTTGTCTACTTGTATAGGTTATAGAATCTATCTAATTTATAATCTAACAATGTGGCTATAGAGTCGATTTTCCTTGTAGCATGAATCGTACAACATGAATACAGTAATATTGCAATATTCCTCCTTTTGACCACTATTTGCCATCAAAAAAAGCACACATCAGTTGTCATCTACTGGCAGGAAACGGATAAAGAAAATCAGTCATCTGAAACGTCTCTCTCTCTCTCTTCTCTGCAGACAGCCGTGAAAGCTGGAGAAGCCGAGGCTGCTGCTGCTGTTTGGCATGAGACGGATGCATTGCATGGACTTTGCGATATCCATCACACAGGGAGCACGGCGGTCGTCGGATCATAAATGTCCCATTTTAACTGCAAAATGACACATGCCATTTCCGTCTGCAGTCGGTTCACTGCCCGAATGGTTCGTCTTCAGCCTTCACCGTTTCCATCTCCTCGGAGAAACAGGCAGCTAGGCGGACGGATAGGCAGATGGATGGATGGAGCGATGGAGCGATGGATAGATGGAGAGATGGATAGATGGACATTGGACAAAGTGCATCTGCAGTCGAGTGGTTGGCTTCCAGGCTGTTGTATTGGCACTGTGTGCAGTATCTGACCCAATCAGCCTTCACAGACTTTGATGGATTAATTCCGGATGCCAGCATAAGCAGCCAGTCCCATACTAGCAGAGGACCACGAGCAAGCAATGAACAACAACGATATGGGATACGCAGTGACATTATTGAGATGTAGTGGGGTGTAAGTGTATATATATAACTGGCATTGTCTGTGCCATATATATCTTGACAACTGCTGCCAAAAGCTGGTCCCCAAGGACCACTGCCGCTGCTTCCTATTATACACAAGACCTTTAAAAGGGAATCTCTAAGGAAACTGTCATCCGGTCCTTGTGGAAATAGGAAACTACAGCGGAAAAGGTGAAAGGCAGAAGCTACTCAATGCAATCAGGAGCAATTCCAATGGAAACAGTTCCAGGACCCAAAAACTGGACCGAATGAACTTGGAAGCTGTCCATCACTGTCCAATCAAACAGTGACTCACTCGTATGAGTCACAACCATGAACTCAGATGCTACTAAAAAGCAATCACACCTAATCAATGAAAATATTTTGTTTATTGCAAAGCGAATCACATTTCATTTACATCATCATTGATGTTGTACAGTTGCTTCCAATTCAATATTATTCCATTCAATTCAATAATAACTATCTAAGAAGTAGGTCTAGCAAAATCTATAGTATGACAGCATATCAGAAATTAAGAAAAAAATTATCTAAATGGTGTCAATTTACAAAGTGAAGATGGACGAATCTCAAATAGGACTGCCCAGAAAGGGACGAATACCGCTAAAGCTTGCAGTGGGCAACCCTGAACATTATAAAGTGATGAGCAAATTGAATTAATCTATAGAGAATTGAGAGATAGATTCTTTAGCTGCCACCCAGGTCATTTTTTGTGGACCAAGATAGCACTGACCTCGTAGTACAAATTGTGCTTGCAACAAGTTATTCCCCAAACACTTTGAGAGAGTTATTCCCTTGGAAATCAACCGGTTTATGGCAGTGCCCAGCAGTAGCAAGGAATGCTCCCTAAATGGCTTCTCAGCAGCACACATGCTGGGTCAATATTTGACCCACGATATCTTCACTGTCACTGGGAATGGTTGTACCTGGGACTATTATTACGGAATAATAGTCCCAGGTTGTACTTGCACATTCAGCATCCCACTCACCCTTTATTAAGTTATATGACTACTGTAATTGATCACTAGCCAGTCTCCCTTAGGTACAAATATCTGCTCCTCCCACATCAAAACCTATATATGACTTGCCCTGGATCTAAACTCAATGACTTATATCCGTTGCCTCTCGAATACAGTGCACAAGATCTGGCACTTGGATTCTAGAACTCAACAGAGGTTGCCAAACTGGTTCCTAAATATCTTTGTAAATTGTAACTTAATACACAAACCTTCTGAGCCTCCCTTTCTATCACTTTCCCGAATGCTGCCTTCCTATACAAATTATGAATGAAACCTGTTATTTCTCTTAACCTATTCATTATTATGTATGGCATTGTATGCAAGTGTATTTTGCTGTTGCTGGCACTCTCAACCTTTGCCTTGGCTCAAAGACTAGATAACAGAGTGCCAACACCTCAGTATCAAAATAAAATTAACTAATCTCAGCCCATAGCACCAGAATGAAACTGAAGATGAAGCAGAGAAAATAATTTTTCACACCATCCACATATAGCCTACACTGTTATTCTATAATTATAATCAGTGAAATATAGGAATGACAGTTAACGATTAAAATAAGAACAAAACACATCACTAATGATGGTGTAACAAGAGGAGGAAGATTCCATGGGGTGACACACCATGAGCTTCACACTGAGTGACACCAATCCTAGTGAATTGTAGTGATGCCACTACGTTTTTAAAACGTTTTTCCAGAAGACTTGATCTGAACCAGTAGACTACATCCATCTCCTTCAAACGAGGCATTTGTGCGATGCTGAAGAATATCCCAACAGTGTACACAAGAGTTTATGGCAAAAAATATTATTTGATGCATTACACGAAACGTGAGTTTCTGACTGGATGGAACCAATTTGTGTTCTATTTACATAGAAGAAGGAGACAGCAGAGGGATTGTGTCAACAGATGGCTCATTGTAAGCAAACATCAATCAATCTCAATTAAACGCAGTTAACAGAGACATACAACAGAAGGTTCCCTTCTAGTGATATAGATACAACACTGCTAAAAATAGAACCGTGAAGAGGAGAAAAATAGTGTTATTCTAAATAACTAGATATCTCCCGTCATTTTTGACAGTAAAACCTGGTTTTTAACCTTCTTTTAACCCGTGAAAGT
>JAQFXW010005502.1:0-10360 GCA_034693945.1 Dendrobaena attemsi
GTAGTGTAGTGGTGAAGGTCGCCGCCTTGCAACCGAAGGGTTGAGGGTTCGAGTCCCACCCGCCGCGTAAGGACCTTTAGCAAGTCCTTCACTCACAATTGTTCGTGGCGCTTCGGCGCGTAAACGCAGACACACCTCCGGGCTCTAGTCGGGATCGCATCTGATTAGTATAGGAAACTTGAAGGGGCGGCATAGAAATGTGTGAATAAATAAAATAAAATGACGACTGTCAAAAAGTGTCGTTATGGTGACTGCCCGACGTTATTATATAGGGGGCAAGACTTGCGAATATTAATTTATTGACGGCTGTTACAAATGCTTGGAGCAGTAATTATCGCCTGCGTTTTGCGAACGAGTGACCTTGTTGAGGCTTGTTCTGTAATAATTATGCCGAGTAGACAGGCGTTAGACAGAGTCGCTTTGTTTTCTGCTTGCATCCGCCATTGTGACTTATTAATCAATTCAGAACAACCATTGTTGCTAATGAATGCGTTGTATTCAATATGTCGTGTCCCACTTCTACTGTTGCTCACTGCTATAGCTGTTGCTATGACTCCTAGGTTTATTGAAACTGATACTGGTTATGACGTTGTTACTACTGTTGCAACTGCTGCACAGCTGTAGTTGTTGCTCAAGCGTTTGACAACGCCCGTTGTTGTTGTTAAAGTTAGCGTAACGTTAGACCTTAAAGCTGGAGTTGTCCATTCCTGTTTTAATGATCTCATCTTTTGTAACTAAGACCCTGTGTTACGTGATCAATTTCTGTTACTGCAACATTCTAATTATATTATTCGCTCTGCTTAGATCCCTGTTTGGGCCTGTATATCTGAAGTCCTTTTTGCTCACATAAAACATACCTGTATTATGTGAGTAATGTAGCTAACTAGGTTATTATCGCGCTCCCAATGTAGCTAACTAGGTGTTATCATCATCCTACCTGTTGATGTTCATCTCTTCTTGGATGATTCTGAAATAAATCATACATCAAATGAATCAACTGAGTCTTTAATCAATCAATTATATCAACTCAGCTATAAGAGTTTGAAGCGAATAGAATTTTAATTAACTTAGGCCTATATTAATCCGACTAATCTCGAGTGAGTGCCATTATGAGCCGATTGTTCTTAAGTTGATTAATTTAAAGCCCTTGAAATTAATAATGAAAACAAATCTTCTAAGTCATATAAAAAAACGATGACAGGTAGCATTACAGATAATTATTCAATTCTATTTTATTTTATTTTATTCTATTCTATTCTATTCATAGATTTCTAAAGCGCCTCTTTCAGAATTTCAGGAGAAATGAATGAATAAATGAACGAATACTATATTTGTCAAAATTGTTGAAATTCTATTCTATTTTTAGATTTATAAAGCGCCTCTTTCAGAATGCAATTATGCATTGTGTGCAGCCATACATAAAAATAATGCAATGCAATTCATTACTCGGCACTACCATACGATACATGTACGTCTACACAATATTATACACTACAACGCTTAGGCCTACTCGATATTTACATGCTAAACAAGGTAACAATACTTAGTCGAAACTTCCACATACATTACTCGATATCTTTATACAATATCATAGTATTACAATACAAGGTAATATAATAATAATAATACTAACTCAATATTTACATGCAAACCAAGGTAATACAATACTAACTCAATATTTACATGCAAAACACGGTAATACAATACGATAGCCTATACTCGAAACTTTCATACAATAATACAACGCGATACTTGAACGATGCTTTTTTACAATATTCAAATTCAAAGTCAACTAAATTTATTGAGAAACATCTAGGCGTCAAAATGCAATCTTGATAAGTAAGAAAAATGAATAAAAACATAAAACAAAGTTATTTTCAAGATACTGGATAAAGCTTGAGTTAGCAAAACCATACCAAGCTTGGGAGGCATAAATGAGGCGGGAAAGTGAGGTGACCCGAATTACATCTTGGAGGCTAGTCCCCATAAGTACAAGTATATTACAGTCACCCTAACAAGTATATTACAGTTACACTAACAAGTATATTACAGTTACACTAACAAGTATATAACAGTTACACTAACAAGTATATAACAGTTACACTAACAAGTATATTACAGTTACACTAACAAGTATTATTACAGTTACACTAACAAGTATATTACAGTTACACTATCAAGTATATTACAGTTACACTAACAAGTATTTTTTATTTATTGTATTTATTCATACATTTCTATACCGCCCCTTCAAGTCTCCTACTACTCAGAGGCGGTCCCGACTACATCCTGGAGGTGTGTCGGAGTTTACACGCCGAAGCGGAATGAGCAATTGTGAGTGAGGAACTTATTTAAGGTCCTTACGCGGCGGGTGGGATTCGAACCTGCTACCCTTCGGTTGCAAGGCGGCGGCCTTCACCACTACACTACCGCGCCCCACAAATCTCTTATTGCTTGATCTGTTGCCCCGGCGAAGACAGAAAGATACACAAATCGAACACTGGACGCCAGCTGAAGGTAATTTAGTCAGACGGTAAAGACCGCGAAGTCATAAGCAGACATTAGAATAGCTGGAGATGAAAATATCTAATGTGCAATCTGTCACGCGTCCTACGTCTGACGGAACTGATCTACAATGGGAGATTGAGCTCATAGGTGATAAGGTTGGTCGTGAAATTTCGCATCTGGAATAATTTGTGTTCAGTTGCCCAGCACTTCGAGCATAATAACGCAGTGAACACGATGCACGAAGATCTTCAAGTCATTCGACGTGCTCGAATTGCAAGAACGAACGAATACCATAAATCATATAATTCACTTAGACTCTTAGAAGAATTAGAGCATACTTATACAATTCTGTCTTCGTCAGGTGTTCACAGTCTAATCTTCATCGTGGAGCATTGAATACGAGCTGGTGCGAAGTGCAGTAAGGTACGAACGTCCCTCAGGAAGACTCATCCTTCATTCGCTAGACTTCGTTGTAAATAGAGATGTAGATTTATGCGGCGCCCTGCGTTGCTCCCATAGGTTAAATTTGACTCCTGTAATAACCTGTAGTGTAGGCTTATCGTGCCTTCTACTATGTCTGTAATCATAGTGCGGTGTGTCATTGGGAATATTAATAAACGAAAGTATTATTGTAATTTGCAAATCGCTCCGTATCCAGCCACAGCTGTTATGTCTTTCTATAAAAACTTCTGCCAGCCTTACGCCAACTTCGCCAAGTATATTATCTATTGGATCCAACTGATCTTGACCTAATAGCCTAACAATTCTGACCATATTCCTGCCGAGCAAGTATGTGTTGACCAAGCGCCTATTGCGATTAAGCTGGTTCCCGCAACTTCACCTCTTGGAACGCTGAAGAGATCTCGAGATTTTCTGATAATAGAGTTTGATGGACTGGCGACAATCGTCTTCTGCTCTACATGAAATCATCTGTGGAAAGACGTAGAATGAAGCCGGAGTTAACAAAACACGTGCATCCTATTCCTCTGGCGAATATCGGAGAAACAATTATTATTTTGCAGGCGTTGTGCTACGACTTCACCATGTATCAGAGAACTGTTTATAAATAGCTGATGAGTTACTGTCCACCAGCATATTGTTACAAGACTTTTGGAAAGGTATCAAGATTATCAAGGAAGTTTGCATTGTTGTCATTGTCAACGAGGGTCTTTGTCGTAATCATCATCAGCATCCTCCTCCTCCTCCTCCTCCTCCTCCTCATCATCATCATCATTATCGTCATCGTCATCGTCATCGTCATCGTCATCGTCAACGTCAACGTCATCCCCATCTAAATAACCATCATCTTCTTTATCAGAGTGGTGTTGTATTAGTCAACTGTTTACAGTTGACTAAACAGCGCCCCTGGAAAATTGCCCCCTCTACCCCTCTCGGCGGGCCTGGATAGACTAATACTAACTTAAGAACGGTTGGTGTCATGGACCCCGGGTGTAGAGAGGCGAAACCCTTATAACACTCGTTCATAGTTGGTAGGGACGAGATTCGAGCAGTTAGAGACCTAGAGGAGTAAATGGTACCAGTAAAGCTGCTACGCTACATCATAAACGATAAGGTGTGAGAAAAGCGCTGAAGTCGGGCTGTAAGCCTGGTAGTCGCAATGAACACAACTTGAAGTCTTGAACTGGAAGTGGCAAGCTTTAAGCAGGCCTAAGATAAGAGACTTGCTGTAATCAAATCGAAGGCAGATAAAGGCATGGACAATAATCTGTAGTCGTTACCACTGGGAAGGGAGGCAGAGCGTACGTAGGATTGCTCTGAGGGTTCATTAGTAGGGCCCTATAGGCTCTATTGCCTGTTGAGCTAAACCAACCGAAACTGTTCTTCCTTTGTCCGATGACGCGTATAATATTAACGACAACATGCAAATGGAGCCTGTAGGATTCGAACCTCATATATAGCCAGACTTGAAGGAATTGCTCATCGAAGCGCCTCTGAAACAGATCTTCAGTTATAGTAGAACTGCAGATGCATCGCTCTGTGTAGACGTCGCTTAAAAATTCTCTTTTATGGCGATCTGTGTTCAGACGGAGCTAATTAATCCTCAGCCATACACGGCAACCGAGAGACTGGCACATACGGATAGAGGGTCAGACGAGCGAACGGAGACAGACAGAGGAACGCAGAGGCGGATCTAGCCAGAGTTTTTCACGGACATCGGTCTAGTCTTCTTCCTGGTTCTCTGTCCGGTCCTTTGAGACTCGGTCGGAATTCATATCAACCTGTATTAGATGGAAGCGACATCCGTTCAGTCGTTAAAAACACGGAAATTATGAACCTGCTGCAAAACATAAAGAAGAACGACAAGGGAACATTTTTCATAAAAGCCTAATAGAAGCAACATACCGAGCGTTAAAATATATAAACACTTCACGAAACATGGGCCTATACATTATACTGTTGACATGTCTGACCTGTATATCTTCCCGACAGTTAACTAACTGCTCTCCTCACTCTGCTGCAGATTCTCTCAGTCTGACCTTCACGTTTATCGCTATTATTAGAGCAGCAGGTTCGAATCCCACCCGCCGTGTAAGGACCTTGAGCAAGTTCTTCACTCATAATTGCTCATTGCGCTTCGGCGTGTAAACTCCGACACACCTCCGGGCTGTAGTCGGGACCTCCTCTGAGTAGTAGGATACTTGAAGGGGCGGTATAGAAATGTGTGAATAAATAAATAAAAATAACCAGACAATGTTGAACATAACTTCTGTGCTGAATCCTTAAACGATGTGCTCTGTTCATCAGTCCGATTTAAGATCAGCACCAGAAATGCTCAGAGGGTGGAATCCAGGACCCAGAGGGCCTAAGGCCTAACTATGGGGTCTGAGGGCAGAGCAGCAACAAATCCAACAACTGTCACATTAAAACCCTAGAAGTGAGAAGACACACATACCGGTATGCCATTTTCTGGGGTATTTTCCTGAGGCCATAGGTTCCACATGTTGTGACAGATTTAGGACCCGATCCGAGTGATCTTCCTGGGTTACGGGGCAACTTGTGTCACCCCATTTATCAGCGAACATGTCCCTCATTCAGCCGCTATAAGGCGCCACAATCTGACTGGCCAAGCCCATAATATTTTCGTAAACATCCTTATTCGAAACATTTGAATGGCGAGAACCGTGGGGAATACGGTCTAAGACAGAGAAGCCCTTATCCACGCCAGGCCAAAGATCAGCACAGGCCAGAGGTCATGCCCCAAAGGTCGCAACGCACAACGGGGTTGATAGATGAACGTCAGCTGCAACAAGTGGTTACGATTGTGCCGCCGATAGATGAAAAGAAATCCGATCTGCCGAAAGTCCTTTATGATAATCCAGCCGTGCCTTCCGGGTTCATCCTCCAAAATCTCCATACAGGGCCTAACTATATGGCCTAACTATGGGGTATAGGCGTAAGCTCTGAATTTCCTTCAGAATAAGAACATTTAGAAACATTTTCAATTACGATTTAGTAGATTCAAGAATTAATTTAAAATTTATATCTTTTATTGAATAAAGAATAATTTCTGTTAATGGTAACAAGCCCCTGTCGTCATATAGGCCTTGTAGAGGGATTTTGATCCCTGTTGGGCCTTCCATTTGCAACCTGTCAACCTGTGCACTCTTCTTATTTTGTCTATTTGTCTTTCTTCTTATTTTGGGCTGCAATAAACATGCTTGACTTACTTACTTGATTACTAACATTAACTCCGGATTCAAGCCTAAAGAAATGAGATTGCAATGTTGGTGACTATTTATAAATTAAAATTTGAAAATAATTTGAAATTGTGCTCAAAGTTTCAGATGCAATGGTTGGAACCAAACTTGCAAACAGAATAATTACGGCAGACATACACAAGCACATTGCAATCACAGGAGATTGTGAACTGGAAGAATGATGCCCAACATTTGGTCAGTAGCCTACATGGGCACCTTAGGTTACTTCACTTGAGCTACCTAACCTATAGCAGACGATTTCATGGGAGTCCTCTAACCCTCTCTCGTTCTTCTGACGTCTCATCCAATTCTCTGGGTCCGTTTTCAGTCTATAGTACGTCTTAGCCAATTAAAAGAAACATCTGATGATGATGATGATGGTCAAGTCTTTAACAGCTTGAGGGAATGATTAATAGACCTTTGGTATCAATTTTCCCTGCGATTGGGAGTTCCAGACCTTACTTCTGGGTCTATGCATTCTGCAGATGACCTTCAGGTCATATTTCAAAAGGTATTCTGCCTCAGCGGTTTTCCTTCAAGTCTCCATAAATCGACTATAATACCAAAACGGCACACAATTCCATTACATGATTAATGTTTTCAATGGTGCCTTTGTTGATAGGTGACTAACACGGCAGATTAGTCAAGCTGATACCACACCCACCTCTCCAATGTTACCACTTCATGGCATGGTCATCAATTTTATTTAATAATTCATGTGGAACCATGGGCGTGCGGAGGGGGCGCAAGGGGAGCACGTGCGCCCCTCTGGATTTTACACATATTCTAAATTTTCCAAACAACATCTTGAAACACTTAGGCCTAACTAGCACTGCAATCAGTAGCATTGCTGACAAAATTAAATTTAAATTATAGTTGAAAGATCATGTCAATGCCATTGCAGATCAGTGAAAAATGGAGTACTATATTTTGGTTCATGAGAACGAAATGGGAGATAATAATTATCAGAATACGTGACATATTTTATCTCGCATCAAGAATTAAAAATGTTGTCCCCCCCTACAACAGTTTCTGCGGACGCCCATGTGTGGAACTTCATCATATGTTGCAATTTGATTAAGGCTAGTCAAGTGTAGCAAGGCTACTAAGATAAAATCAGAGCTGACTATACAAGATGAATGAGATTTCTGAAAGGTGCTGTGAGCTTACAAATATGTTTTAGACATAAATGCACACAATGTCTTAAGGAGCTGCCCAGATGTTATCGATACATGAAAGTACACATGTATGGCATAATGTAATTAGAGTAAGACCATGTAAAGAAAGTATTTTGGTATGTAAGAAAATATTTGGCTGAGGGTTAGATTATAGGCTATGTACAATTATGTAGCAAAAGAAGTTGGCTCAGGATATAAAACTTTTATATTATATATATTTATTATACACACATATATCATATGATCAGTAGACTGATGAGAGACTGAAGTAAGGCTTAGGATATAGGTGGAAAGGACCCAACATTAAAATGATTTGCTACATTAAACCCCAACAAAAGATGGACTGCTCTGTCATTTGCATCATCAAACAAGAAGGCCAATTACATGCAAATGCACGTGACACAAGCACAGATTTGAGGGACGATTTCTGGGGCGAAGGGACAAAGAAGGTGGCTCCATGGGGTGAAGGAGGCCATGATTACACCCGCCTAAATGTTCAAAAAGCCCTGAGGCTGTTCCGGTAAATGTCATAATGGAAGGCCAACAATCTTCTACAGAGTGTCAAAAGGGTTTTCACTCTAGGTCCTGTAGGACATTACTATGCTAGATGCCACCAGACACCCTCGTTATTGTGGTGTTATGCTGAGCACTTATGTAGCAACACCTCCAGATAATATCTACTCAGTGTTAAGCCACCAAGTACCTCAGTGAAAGCATCAACTTGAGCTGTTAGTTTATAGAAAGGCCATATAATGTGATGTGCCCAAACTGAATTCAAAAGGAATATACACAAGAACTGATGTAAGTGTCAATAACATTATGGTTATAATATAGTACTATGATATAGTTATTATATTAATATTATTAATAACATATTACTATATAAATATATTATGTATTAATATAATACAATTATTTGTTTAACCCAAGGTACGAATAATCCCTCAGGTGGTATTATTATTAATCATTAGGTTTATTATAATATTGTGGTCAGAGAAAAACACTACCCCACAATATAATTTTATATATTAGATATCATATGTAGTTGTGTGAAATTGTGTATGTCACAGTCTGTGTTCACTGTTCAAAGCATAGTACATGTCATAAGCCATCTGAAAGCATAATCAAGTTGCTTCAAATGGCCACAATTATATCTAGCAATAAGCCATGGTGACTGCTTTACTACTAGACTATTGAGTATCACGTGGTCACATCAGTGTAAATCTTTTTAGACATTACTTTTGCCTATAGTGACCAAGTAGCTTGGTAAGGGTTCAGCATTAATTCACAAACCTGTAACAACTGAGACAGTATAAGGGGTCAGCTCTTAAACAAGAATGCCAACTTCAACTGTGTACATGTATGCAGGTATGACCATATAAATGTATGTTTAAATTGACTGATTGCTTGTAATGTATCGTAATGTATCTATAGACACTAAGGCGACTCTGACACTACACACACCAATCAGCGCCAGAGATTCAAAAGAAGATTAATCTTGAGACAGCAAAAGACTACCCATGAATTATCCATTAACAAGTATTCATATGTATGAGTACTTGTATACTTGTAGAGTCTTTATGCATCCATACACACATATGCCCTTTGTATACTTGTCTATCTACCTATCTGATTAAATGTCGTAAATTGTCTTTAATAACCTCACAAAAACTGTAATTGTCTGAAGATGTTCTTGATAAGGTAACTTGAAAATGTTTTTGACCTGTCCAGCTTTTTCCATTTCCAAGCAGTCGACACGCATGTCTGCTGGTAAACTATTCCCATCCACAAGAAACGACCATGTTACGTACATACATGTGTCTGTATCATCCTATAGGATGGAACTCAAGGACCAATTGTTTCCAATGCATTTACAGAATGGCTTGAAATGATGGGTGATGCTGGAGATGATATTGTCATCAGCCAGTGCATCATCTTTCACATAAGCTTACCACTCAATCCAAGGTTCAGGACCGGAAAAGAGTACATTCAGCGCACATACACACCCCACGATGCACCCATGATAACAAAGGATCACGGGGTCACTGTTAGGCATTAAAATCACAATAGAAGTAAATAAGTAAGTAGGCCCTGTATCCTTTATCATGCCAATTGCTAACAAGTGGGTGTCACTTTATGAGGAGAAAAAGTCCAATGGGATTAACTATAGTCAGCAAAACTTTATTGTAATACTGCAAAGCATTCTCAAGCAGTTTGGCAATGACTCTGACAGTGGGGTGGATGAAGCATCTATTCACTTATGATTCTCCAGGTTCTATAGACACTCTATTCTCTTCTTGTCTGGGGCAGCCATACGTAAACCACGTGACTTAAGGTAGGAGTTTAAAATGCGCACCAAAGGAAGTCAACTGAAACAGTGACGTGTGTGCGGAGCAGTCGACAAAGGACGTCAATATGGGAGAAAGGTCGCCTGGTTATAACAAATTGCTTTTGTCCAACTTGCTTTTGTCTAAGCATGGCAGTGTATACTAACAACATAGACAACAGGCGCAGAGGAATAGACAACAAGGGTCGGATGATCAAGGCCCCACACTTTAGGAGCCTCACACATTAGTCGTCCATTATTATTATTTACTGTTAATATTAATAACAATGAAATAATAGCATTACTAAACTATAGTTAGGCCTATTAAATTTGTAAAGCACGTTAATTCACTGAATATCAGACGTTTCATGTGTACTTTTGTCATGGTTGTGTGTAGCTCGGGCCCCATTTTTCAGTGAACAGGGCCTTCAGATTTGTACACAATTCTCAGATACATCTAGTGAATCGTATTAACTGCACTGTGGTATGCTAATGTAGGCTATGCACTGCATCATATTACGGTTTGTGTGAAGATTTATTTACTGTGAGTATACTAGGGTGACCATACGTCCCGGTTTTCCGGGACATGTCCCGGTTTTTTGTGAAGTGTCCCGGTGTCCCGACAACTT
>JAQFXW010005503.1:0-10359 GCA_034693945.1 Dendrobaena attemsi
TTAATCTCTGAATGTCGGCAGACATCGGGTTCGTACTCGGAACCATGCAAACACACGGCCCACGCGCTCCCAATGTAACTAACTGGGTTAAAATAGTCCTGTACGCACAAATCAACGTATATCTTTAATTAAAATCAAGAGATTTTGTAGACTATAATTTACAGAAAGAAGTTAAGCCAAAATACACTCAGATCTATGATTGATATTTCAAAGTTACGACTTCTTAATGCAAGTCCCTGTTTGAACCGAAACTAACTCCATTATATAAGTAAATATCACACAGTCAACTTTCATTGTTCTACCTTTTGGGGGTTCCTTGTAAGCGGGGCCCCATGCTCTCAGTATAAGTACCAGCCTACTGGTTAACCATGGCGGCCCCTAGGTAAAATTCATTCATTCATTCATTCTGGACATTAATATCGCGCCTCTTCAAGAAACTACTCAGAGGCGCTCCCAGCCCAGCCACGACCAAAATAGAAAGACTTTAAGAGATTTATAGAAAATAATGTGATCGCTAACAATGCCAGAAATTGTTATGCGTTACGAGGTCTTAATCGTGTTTCTTCTCTCTTACCGACGATGCTTGCGATGATGCCCTGAACGATGGGGGTCATCGATCCCTGGGAAAGGGCGACCAGCACCCCACCCACACCAGCCACTAACAGTCCTCCCAACTGGAACAACAACCACACAGCAGTCAATTCAATTCAATTCACAGTAATTATTATTCAGAAATGAATCTAAGTCAGATATAACTTGGTTTGCAGACCAATAAATTGGCAATAATTAACCATTGATGCCGCTTTAGGTTATAGTAGGCCTATGAATTATGTTATGGTAAGTTAGGTTAGAGTTAGATTTAGGCCTATTTGGTTCCGATTGGCTCGCTCTGAAATTCTTTCTGGCAGTCTATCCTCCTCCCTATCTCATCTCAAGACCATTCTCTTTTCGCGGGGCCTAGCGCACTGGAAGCGCTTCTGAACGGTTGACCGTACGAGAGGCGCTATATAAATGTTTAGATACGATACGATCATAAGCCATAATTTTGCAGAATTCGCAAAGCGTATCTTCCGGATGAACTAATAATAAGAGACACGACATTTGTTTGGCATGTAGTGGTATGCGGAGATTAGGGGGACAAACTTCGTGACTAAGTTAGACAAGCAATGCTCACATAACTCTAGCCATTCGGGCTAGAGCCTAAGCTATTTAATTGTAGGCGTATTTGTAATATATCCTTATAGGCTAGCACTTTCAGAGTATTGAGAACCACTTCCGTATGCTAGGAGTCTGTGTCTCTGTCTATGCGACTCTGTCTCGCTGTACTGTTTCTCTGTTTCTGTCGGTCTCTCTTTATGTCTCTGTCCCTGTCCGTCTATCCCTCTGTCTCTGTCTCTATGTCTGTCTCTATCTGCCGTCTGTTTGTCTGTCTCTCTCTTGCACCGCATGTACTTTATTTTAGTTGCATGACGTAATATTACATTAGATATAGAAATAGCAGCCCATTTCACAATGCAAACGATAATTGACTAATCCCAATTACCTTGAAATGGTTCCATCGTGTAGGTTCCGTTGATGCTGAGACAAAGAAAATGATGGAGATGCCAAGATGCGGAGTTCCAGATGAGATGGGTAGAAGCTCTGCCGTGCGTCGACGTCGAAGATACGCCGCCCAAGGTCAGCCACTGTCCTCTGGCCTTTGACCTTTAACCTCGTAACAATCATGAATATAATTATATGCAAGTGCATTCTGAGTCTTTGCCATATCAGCGTTAACATTTATTTCTGCGTCTACAAATCTTGGGTTCATACAATAATTCATATCGATGCCTATAATAATTATGAATCTGGGTAAATGTCGAAACCTAAAGCTTAGTTCTAATGCAGCTGTGTAGCATTCAATAAAACTAGAAGTAGGCCTAGATTGAATGTTACTTTAAAGAAACACAACAATTATTTAAATTAATATTGAATTTGAAATACAGCCCTATGATAAATATTTAATTCTGACATTAGGCCTACAGTAAGTTAAAACGACTTGAAACGCTATTATGATGTTACATTACGTGTAGGGAGTAAATGGCCGAAGAAGAGCCTCACCTATCGCATCAACAACTACACTCCGGATCTTCCTAGAGAAACTACGGCCTCAGAGTTACGAACAGCTTTCAAGGTAACAGCAGTTTCTCATCATGAATATATTCACAGTCGTCATCCGTCATAATAAAGCCACCGCCATCATTATCATCATAGCCATCAGCATTATCGTCATAATCCTCCTCCTCCTCCTCCTCCTCCTCCTCCTCCTCCTCATCATCATCGTCAGCATTACCGTCGTCATTGTAATCACCATAATCATCCTCGGCATCCTAAGTGTCATCAATAATCATCGTTATCGTCGTCATTATTATCAAACATCATCCTCATCCTCATTTTCATCATTATTGTCGTAAGCATCGTCACCTCTATGATAACCGTGATAACCGCAACACCACGTCTCATCGCAGCATCACATCACCTTTATGGTCACATCGGTCATTACGGTACTACCACAGATAATAGAGTACACAGATGCGAAGCTCCGCCCTTTATTGTGTAATTAGGTCAAAAGGTGCCACCTAACAGTGGTAGGGTTAGAAAAGACATAACAGTCCAGCTCAATGCAGAAAGAAGAGGAGAGGAGGAGAAAAAATGAAAAGGACAAGTAGGAGGAAGTAGAGTATGAGAGAAGAGGAGGTGGAAGAGGAGGTAGAAGATGAATAGTAAAAGTAGGAGGAAGCAGAGGACGAGAGAAGAGGAGGTGGAAGAGGAGGAATGAGACAAGGACAAGTAGGAGGACGTAGAAGATGAGAGGAGTTGGAAGAGGATGATGACGAATAAGACGAGTAGGAGGAAGTAGAGGTTGAAGTGGTGGGGTGGGGAAGCAGTAGAGGATGAAAGAAGAGGAGGTTGAACAGGAGGAAGAAGAATAGGACGAGTAGGAGGAAGTGGAGGATAGGAGGTGGAATATGAAAAAGATGAATAGGACGAGTAGGAGAAAGTTCCACTTCTTCCTTCTATTCTCTTTGCCCTTCTCCTCCACTTTTTCTTCCTTCAAATCATCATCTTCATCATTTTCTTCCACTTCACTTCCTAATCCACTCCTCTTCTATTTTTAGCATATTTGGTAATACGTTGTTTGACTGTTCATTAGGCCTGGAGTGACGTTTCCCCGTTGACCTTCACCGAGGTCACCTCCAGTTACGACAAGGTCGATATCGACATTCTGTTTGGTCGGGCGAACCACGGAGACCATGAGAGTTTCGATGGAACGGGTGGAGTCCTGGCCCACGCCTTCTTCCCACAGTATGGCGGTGACGTCCACTTTGACGAAGACGAACGATGGTCATCGAAATCATACTCAGGTTCTTAGACGCAAGCAATTCATCTTCTCTGCTCACACATGTCATGCTCATCCACTGGTCAACCAACAGACTTTCAGCTACAAATTTAAGAACTCTTCAAGACCTCCGATCCAACGAAACATTTGAACTACTTCGAAGCTACCTGTCAATAAGACACAGATAATCAGATATGCCATTGACTCATCGCATTTATAGTAATGGTTAATAGTGACACCCAATGATACTTCATTGCTGGAATTTGTCGTCAGCGTTGTATTACTTAATTTGTATACAAGCTTGCCTTACATTGTTTTGCCTTCCATTTTCTTGCCTTATATGGTTTTGCCTTACTAGTTAGTACCTCTCTATATTGCATACTTTCATGAGTTTGGTTTAACAGAAAGCAATGATTGTAATCTTTAAAGTAATCGTGCATTGTATATACTTCAAAGTTTTGCTGAATTGAACAGGTACGAATCTGCTGCAGGTGGCAATACATGAGTTGGGTCATTCGTTAGGACTCAGCCATTCCGACGTCAATGCGTCCATTATGGCTCCATTCTATACCAGCTACAAGCCGAACATAATGCTACACAGCGACGACATCTCTGGCATTAGATACTTATATGGTCAGTATTTATACTGTGCTAAGTACTCTCAGAAGGTTAACTACGCTACTCTATGAACACTCTTAATCTCATACTGTTCTATAGCAGCAATGCAGAATTCAACTATAGACTATACAGTATGCATATGGTGTAATATTTTCTTTGAAGTTCCAGCCAATAGTCGGTACATAAGAATTCAACAGTGCGCTTGAGCGTTAACTTTAACAGTGCGACTCTCCTTTGAATATTATTGTAGGCCAGGCGTACAGAGTGTACAATATACCAGTTTTCTAAACAGACTTAATCTAAATCAAATTTAAAACTAAGCCCATCTTTTAAAACAAACATTAGGCCTATTAAACTATACTAGTAAATTAACTGTTGATAAGTAAACTCTTTGCGTTAATTTCGTTTCAATAACGTGACAGTAGCAGATGAATGCAAAACCAATAGAGTGCCACCAAGCGCACGTTTCCTAATAGGCCTACCTGTGGCACATGGCACATGATGCATCCTTCAATTTCAAGTAGATAGGCCTACTGCTACGTCGAAAATGCACCCTGCCATAAAATTATACTATTTCATTGGATTGTTTAGACATACTCAAGAAAATGCTGGAAAAGTCAGAATAAACGAACAAAATTAGGAAATCGTGTTCGAGCAATACTGCAAAATAGTTTTAGTTAAACATTATATTATTAAACAGTGACTGTTGTTCGCTTGTTTACTTGTAACTATCTACAGGTACGAGAAGAGATCCACAAACAACCATCACGACCCCAATGCCACGCCGAACAACCCTAGCTCCACGTGGAACCACCCGAAGGTCACTTGTAACAAGCCTAGCTCCACGTGTAACAACAACAGTGTCACGAGGTACAACCATTCGCCAACTGACGCCTCCGGAAATCTGTAACAATCCAACGATGAATGCGATCTTTGCGATCAGAGACGATGTCTACGTTTTCAAAGGTTAGTCATCACTTCAAACACATGACGACGATAATGACGATGATGACATCAATGATGACGTAAACTATACGGCAAAAATCTGGATGATAAAGAAAATAACGTAGGCCTAGTGATCGCAAGAATAATTATACACATCTGAGTTTGATTTTGATAGTCTGAATGACTTTTTAACGTCTGGCTAAGAAGACTTTATGTAAGAGACGATTGAAACATATAATTACACTGTGAATGTTGTAATAGCGCGCATCATAATTATGACCTAGACCGATTCATTTTGCAACGAATTGCTCGGTTGAGTAAATTTGTCACTGCGCGAGTCTTGAGGTCAAAGGAAAGGTCACGCTTCTAACAAAACAATCCAGCTAACAAAGCTTCAGGGACAGAGTAAAGCTATTAAACTGATAAGCTAAATCAAGTACAATTAAGCAATAAACAAATTAGTTATGGCTTTTATAACCTGTTCAATGTGCATGCAGGTGATAGTTACTACGTCCTTGGTACGCGTGGCGTCCTTCCGGGCTATCCGAGGAAGATCAGCTCTGATTGGCCGGGTCTCCCGAACGACATCGACGCCGCTGTCTACTGGAGTTCCTGGAGGTCAGACAGCTCTCCAGGAAGGTCGCCTGGATTCGTCTACTTCTTCAAGGTATGCTGAGAATGAAATAAAATGACGCTTGTCTTCATAAAACTCAACAGAATAGTTTCACCACATTAGGCGTTGGCAGGACAACATAATAATTATGTAGTAAGCTAATACATGGAATTGCATGTTCTAAGAATACATGAACAAGAATTCACCTGCAGCTATAAGACCGTAGCCAGGATTTATTTCGGTGTGATGCTTACTCCCACAGGTAGGCCAACCCAGTCAATTGACCGACTAAAGGGTTTTGACGAACGACGGCTACAAGCAATGTGCTGTAGAACCGCTTTGTTATATAGCCTAAAGGCCTACTCTTGCACCTTTTGTTAAAAGTCGTCTGTGATCATATATGATGAGTGAATCACTGAATAGATTGCAATCGCTAATCACGAATTTGGATATAATTATTTAATTTGAATTTTTCATTATTTAATTTGCGGATGTGTTTAAACGCCCAAAGCGCCTTGAGTCCAGGTGGCAGCTGATGATGTTGTTACGTGTGCGACAATTCATTTGAATTAGAATGACATGCTATTCCGATATTCACAGAATGACAAGTACTGGCGCTACACGAGTCAGCGCCAGCCATTCGGAACAAATCCTCTGCTCATATCCGACAGATTTCCAGGACTTCCGAGCAACTTAGACGCCGCTTTTGTCTGGAGCGGGAATGGAAAGCTCTACTTTATCAAAGGTAGTTCTGCATTACTAAACGCGGTTTGTTCGTTAAAGCTGATTTAAAGTAGGCATAGTATTTTGTATTGATAATAGCCGCTTTACAGTAATATGAGTTCTAATTTATAGCGTAAATAACTCGGAACATTATAGTCCTGTACGGCTGCTTAGTTGTAATCTAATCGAACGCTAAACATAAACTGTAAACTGTAAAGCTCTGTTGCTTTCTCTGTTTAAACCAAAACACACGCAGATGAGTAGATTTTGTTGACCAAATTAAGCAAATGAATATGAGAAAATCGAGCAATTACCCATTTTGTTTTAATAATTACTGTTTGTTTTACCTTTATGAGCCTATAGGTATTTAGACCTATTTAGCGCTGACATCATGTAATTTACTTTCTCTTTGGTTTGGGTGTGTTTTTATTGGATTTTTACTTATTCAGTGAACTAAAGAAGGTCAAATTCTCACCATTCTCATAATCATTGATCTGCGTTCAGATGTTTCTAAACCATCGATTAGATAACTATGATAAGAACCATTGGCCCAGACTTATCTACTTAGGACCCACTGCTAGAGATCGATATTTAAAAAGCTGCACTAGCGTAGGAATGAAGTCACGCATTCTGACTTTAGAGTGAGCCAATAATAGCTACTCCTCGTAACATAATAATGTAAAGAGAATGGCTGTAGGCTTTCTAAATGACTAAAAAAATGGAACTGAAATTGAGCCTACCTTATGAACGATCAAAGTGTCCAGGACGTCTGATAAAAGTTTGATTACATTGGACACAATTTAGAAAATAGCTGCTATCGACGTAGGCCTATATGCCGTATGCGTAGGTCTAGTAGATATTTTATTAGGCTATTGATTAATTAATATTGTTTGATTGATCATGGCTTATACAGGAGGTTTATACTACCAATACACCGTCGGAGTAGGAATTGGGAGTGACTATCCTAAGAGCCTGGCTGTCTGGAAAGGACTTCCGTCAAAGATAGACGCTGCATTCCAGTATTCCAACGAACGAACGTACTTCTTCAGTGGAAGCATCTACTACCGCTTTAACGACGTTGCAGTTGAGGTATAATTATCGTTTCTACGTCGTAGATTTCTGCGTAGCTTGAGAATCTTGGCCTGTTGTATATAGATCTTTATAGGTCCTGATTTCGGTTCATCTGTCATTGGTATTATAATAAAATAATGGTCTTTGGTTCAACGTCATTCAAACACATTTTTATTTCTTGCTACCCGGCAGCGGCTACAGGCCTAGTAGACTAATGGCATAAATATCTGTGCATGGTTCACACCAGTGCAGTTCAACCTTGGAGCGCAGAGACAAGTGATTACGCTGTCAAAGCAGCTTGTTTCAAATGACCCATTGATCCAATGTTAGTTATTTCATGTCTCTCAACTTCAAACATTTCTTTTCAAGGTTGACAAAAATTATCCGAAATCAACGGCTAGCCTGTGGCTGGGCTGCCCTGATCGGCGTCTCAGACCATCGGCAAGTGGAGCAAGCGACCAGGAGAGTATGATGGACAGCAAAGACATGTTCATGACGGCGGAAGGAGTGCGGCTACCAACTTACATCGGACTTACGGGAATCGCCGCCATAATGGTCTTGGTCTCGTAGTCTCGTGAGCAGAAATTCACTTGAACGAGTCGCTCAAATGGGTTCACCAGATTCAAGTAAAGCCGTCTCCAAAATTCAGAGAAGGCAGATCTCATGTATGTTGACCGAACAATAAATTAAATTGTCAACCGGTTACCGGTGACATTGAATCCGAGATTATCCTACTAATTACTATGTCCTCTGTAGCGTACGCCATTTAGTTTGTGATAGGCCTACATGTACATTGTACACTGCAGTGTATAAGCTGCATATGACATTAGCCTAGTTGAAATTGTTGTTACAGTTTAAGTTTTTATTGTAACTAATATTGCCTTAACAATTCACTTGTTCTTTTTCGCATTTGATTATCGAGTTCAGTTTTCTGCATGCCGAATACATCATTTAGGCTATAGTCTATTTTAAATGTTATCATGTTAATCACATTAGCCCTATCTCGATTTTAAACCGGTCTAGTTCCACTGCAAGATTTGTAAAAGTAGGCCTATACTTGAGATAAGTTAGTGCGGCTTTCACTTAAGTTGTGATGTTTGCTAATCCTTCACTATATTGACGTAAGTATAGTAAACGTGAGATTATACGAAAGAAAGTTCTGCGTGTGATTTTGTAGAGATAGGTCAATACTAGGCCTAGAGATTATGTCGAACACAGAATTTAAGACAATAATTGACAGTAGGCCTATACTCTTCGCAGCAAGACTTATAATGACTGAGAGAGTAGGCGATTGAATCTGCTGCGGTTGCAATTTTCATGACTTTTCTGTGCTTTCCTGATATTACATTGTACATATACCACTATTTATACACTTGTACGTATATTATCTAGTGAGATTGTCAGTTGTATATTATTATAATATTGCAAATATGAAATTTTAACAATTTTCTCATGGCATTCGATAAGTTTTTATTTAGGCTAATTACATGTTTTCAGATGTTTTCACATGCTTATGCACATGTGTTTTTCTCATAATCTGTCTTCAAAGTGTGATAACAATAGGCTACAGAGTACAGATTGTCAAGGACTAGAATACGCAATCATAATGATTTGCCATTAAGTTAGAGGTAGCCTATATCAATGGTATCAGGTATTATGTTTCATTTCCGTAGACCTTTCGGAAATCAAGTCCTGGCATTTAAGACTTTGAACCATAAAATGTGACACAATCTATGAAAAAGTATGAAGTCTTAGGGGAGTTAAAACTGCCACAATATAATATATTATGGCAGTTTAACTATTTTAGTGTCATTGTGCTAACTAGTTATTTTCACAAGCTGTTGCAAATGTTCTTAACATTTGGAAAGTTATTAGTTAATTCACAGACAATAAACTGCACAAGACTAACACTCTAGTTTATCAGTGTACTGTGGTACAAACTTTTCAATCCGATTTTCTTGATATTTTACTTTTTTAACGAACAATATTAATGTCGCTTGAAATCATAATATCTTTGTGAAATGACAAGATGTTAGCTTGAATTTTTTTTTATAATGTCCAGTAATGTTTCACATATTATGTATATAGAGGCGGAAAAGGTGGCTTTAGTACTTATAATTTTTTGTATAGTTCTTCTGTGCAGGTCTGCACATCGAGTAACGCACTCCTACACATCGCCAAATCCTCGGCTTTGTCCCACTTCATCTCTAAACATCTCAGTAGGTCGTCATCTCTGATGGTCTCCATCCAGTTCTTCCTTCGTCTTCCTCTCTTTCTACTCTCTCCAGACCATACCAGCAGAATTTCTTCTCGGGATCTTCAATCTTCATCGATACGAAGAAAATCATCCACCACTCAACCGTCTCAATCTGAAGATGCCATCCTTATCCTTTTGTCCCTACCTCTCTGATAATATTTTGCGCTCTGCGTAAGGGTTGTCACTGGTCAGTCCTACTGACTTCGTAACGGTATTAGCAAAAAACATGTAAGCTTACCATTAAAAATCTAAGCCTCTATTTGATGGTGAGCCTACTTAGCGATACAATCTCGTCTCTAATAATAGGATTCAATTCTGATCTTAACCTTAAGAACCTGCAGTCGTTCACTTGCCAATATATATATATATACAATTAGGCCGAATTTTCCAACGTTTGACGGCTACTCTAGACTTATTATGATGTCGAAGTTCGAATGCTGATCACAAGATCGCACTTAAATCGCTTACGTCTGTTTCGACGGACAAAGTTCTGACAGAAACAGTTTTTTGGGACACGGTGTATACTACTTAGTCAAAATAATTTTTCTTAGTCTGTCACTTTCTTAACGCTTAAAACTTTATGAAGCCATGCCAATGATGCAATCCAATCGTTAAACGCTCTTTCATTGTTAGTCATCGTTCACTTATGTTGTATGCTGGTTGCCTACAATAACATCAATTCAATTCAATTCAATTCAATTCAAATAAATTTATTGAGAAACAAACAAAACAAAACAAAACATCTGGCCATCA
>JAQFXW010005504.1:0-10359 GCA_034693945.1 Dendrobaena attemsi
TAGAGGAGAGAGGAGCCAGCTAAAGAGAGTGGAGAGGAGCCAGCCAAAGAGAGGAGAGAGGAGCCAGCTAAAGAGAGGAGAGAGGAGCCAGCTAAAGAGAGTGGAGAGGAACCAGCCAAAGACAGGAGAGAGGAGCTAGCTAAAGAGAGGGAGAGGAGCCAGCTAAAGAGAGGAAAGAGGAGCCAGCCAAAGAGAGGAGAGAGGAGACAGCTAAAGAGAGAAGAGAGGAGCCAGCTAAAGAGAAGAGAGGAGCCAGCCAAAGAGTGGAGAGCGGAGCCAGCTAAAGAGAGGGAGAGGAACCAGCCAAAGAGAGGGGAGTGGAGCCAGCCAAAGCGAGGGGAGAGGGGCCAGCAAAAGAGATATAGGGGGGGGGGTAGAGAGGACAGTGCTGTGATTGACAGACCTGGTGCAGAGCAACATCTGTCACCCAGACGCCGTTTGATTGATCGACTGTCAGTCCATGTGGAAGATAGAACCTATACAACCAATACCACATATAATCTTATAATGGAATTAGACCTAATGTCAATGTGAAATTGCGTCATTCTCTTCAATTCATTCCATTTTCCTATTCCACCTCTCGTTTAGTTCATCATCGTCGTCGTCATCACCAACGTCATCATCATTGTAGTCCACGTCATCTTTCATTCCGTCATCTATAAACAAAACTAATTGGCCTATATCAGTTGGCTCTTATTACAATCGTCATAAGTTTTCTTTGTATCAAACCTTCTACTATTTTTGTATGGTTGTTGCTTCTTTTCCAGTAGGCCTAGTAATAGCATTGTTCACTGGCATAAGCCATCATAACTTTATATAGCGTCAAATGCAATTCAAAACTCGTCTAAACAATTACGTACGACTGATGCTCTATACTCAGATGCAATACGAGGTCCTGCTTTAATGCAAAGAACCGTCAGACACAGTATACTTGATGACTTACAGGTCGCGACCCCATTGACCGATCATTTGACCAGAATCGGCCGAAACGATGAGGACCGTGTCTTCAGGGATTGGACCGTCGGCCATGTGTCGAAATCGATTGTAAATATCAAAGGATCTTAACAACAACAGACAAAACATCATCGAATTCACGTCGTTCATCAGCTTCATCAACGAAATAATTATTAAGTAAGCCTATCCTTTGTTGTTATATCGCTGTTACGCTGTATTAGACTAAAATTATTGCAATCCAAATACTTCGGTAAAAAGTAACATCAGCCATTTCCATGGAATTGGAAAAAGAAATAGAAATCCTGCAGCATGCTTCAAGGAAGATTTGCACAAAGATATTATTATGACAACATAATTAGTGTTGGATGCATTTCATCTGGAGTGGTCAACCTCTATGTAGCTTCCTGAATGGATGATATAATGCCTCAAAACCTAATGAAATAAATGAATGAATTGTATGGATTGGACACAGATCTCAGTACGTATGCTTTCATTGCATTAGGCCTAATTGCAGACCGAAAGCTGATTAGTGTTTTCTGAACTACAGGACATAGGCCTAACAGTCATAAAACTTCTAATTTATAAAGCTAAGCTTAGAGCATCAGTTCATTCTATGTAGTCAGTTCCAGGGGTTGTCCAGAGGTGATCAAGGAAAAATATGAATCTGGCTCTGCCAGGGAGCGCGTGTAGGCTACTGCTTTCGATGCATTATTATTATTTTTATTTATTTTTTAATAGCCGAGGTATAAGTAAACCCTCAGGCTCTTAGATACTATGTGACGATGCTTTTGTTCTGGAGTTAGCGCTCCTCGCCCTCTCCTGCAAACTGTGCAAATGTGCCTCTAAATGCAACTCTGCGTTCTTATTATTGTATACAATGCAAAATATCATGGACTTTAAATAATTGTGTAATGTCCTTATTGTAGTTCAAAGACGAGAAGACTCATCGATCAAGCATTACGTATTCAGTTCAATGATCACGGCATGGCTTATATATACCTTTGAGTCCAGTGTCGCGATCCTCTGTGAAAGATGTAGACGTTGCCAGCTGCGTTCACTGCCACTCCCGTCACCTCGCCAAGAACCATGTCTCCGAGGCGAGGCCAGTTTGCGATGACTGTCATGGCTTCATAAGCATAATAAGCAGACAGCAAATACTAATCTGGTATTTAAACGTTCATTAACGTTGAATTTATGAAAGAGTCAATTATCACATGCAATAAGGAACTAATGTGGTTAGTTAATGGACAACCTGTTAATAACGTTTCGAAATGCTGAAGAATTGAATTATTACACTAATCATTCTGTCGCGTGAACGATATTATTGTGAAGACCACGCAATGTATTTTATTGCATCAGTTTTCAGTTAACCTACTTATATCTGCCCGATGAAATTCACGAACGCTAACCTTTTCAACATTTCTGTCTTACCATAGCGACCTAATTAATTTTAATTTGTTGGATAGGCCTACTTAATGTTGCCTGAATTCAACGAACTGCCCTTGCGTTGCCACTGAGCGTTAAGTGCAACCCTCAGCAACCCTATCATCCACAAAAGACATCAAACAAATAAACGGTCACAGTTGAGTCAACTCATTACGACGAATCAGGTTCGACTAGAGTGGCAACTGAGCATTAAGAGCAGAATACAGAAAACAGAGAGAGCTTAAAGGGAAGCACATACCAGACCCCGAAGTAACCCACGAAGGTCTCCTTCCTTCGGGTTCGCTGATGACGGTTGAGGTCCGCTGCTGAATCCAGTCTTTCGATTTGTTAATTCGATGAAGCTCTTGACTGTTCCTTTCCCCTTCCACTCCCGTCTTCCTCCTCAGTCCCACCGGATCTGGATAGTCCTCCGTCAGTCGATCCTCGTACATCCTCCTCCGATTCTCCTCTCCACCTCCTCCATCCTCGTAGTTGTCATCCACCAACCGACCACCTGGAGAATCCGCTGCAACGTATCTGGATCCGGGGTCGCGTAGGTAGTAGGACCCTTCAGAAGTCTCTGGTCTCCTTCCATCGACCGGAGGATAGCGGTGCCTGTAGCGACTCCTCTGACCAGCCACCTCTTCCATGTAGTCCTGGACAGAACCGTCCTCTACTCCTCCTCCTCCTCCTCCTCCCTCTGGAATGTACTCATAAGCCGATTCTTCCGGTCCTCGACCTCCGTTCGCATAACCAACTTCCGGCTGACGCAGTTCACCCCCTTCGCGTGCTTTCACCCAATCCGCTGCAGAATCATCGGATTTGGATGAACTCACCGTTTCCGGATCGTACTTAGAATAGACGTATCGACTGTCGTCATCATCGTAACCAGAAGACCCTGCACTCTTGAGCCCACGCCCCTCTGAACCACCACCCCCACTCTTCATTCCCCCTGCGCTGAAAACACGCAAGGGTCGTTCATCGTACTCTTTATTCGTAGAAGAAATTCCACCACTGCTGCTATGATGGTTGGAATGCATGTGACCGACGCTGTCTGTCCCTGCGGCTGTGCTTTCGTCAAGAACAGGATTTGGTGGAAGTGGAACGTCGGAGTCGGATGGAATGGAATTCCGCAGAAGATCAGGAACGTTGTTTCCGGAGCAGGAATAGAAAGATTTACCGGTGGTTGCGTTGGTGTAATACATTACGTAGAAATTACACATTTCGTCGTTCTGTGTGGGGCTGAAACAGAATCAGACAGCGGTTGACTGCCTTCAGTCTAACTTAGGGCAACTTCATGCGTTCTATAAACGAAAATTAGGATTCTATAGTTGGAAGCCATACACACTACACCTGAAAGTCGTATGCTTAAATTAGTATGCTAAGTTCTAAAGTCTAAACTAAGATAAGTTATACATGCCTGAAAGTGCTAAGCCTAGCACACAAGCAATAATTTAATCCGACATAGGCTTACATTTGGCTAAGAAAATTAATATATTATAATGAAATATCAAACATTCAATCTATTTCATGCGATCTATTCTACGAGCTGTATATTTATAATCGCATTTGCTGGGCCAAGTTAGGGTTCATTCTGATCACCAACCAGTCAAAACCGGTGGCACAATGCATTCCAATATCTCTCTATGACTTCACCAGTTCCTGTTATTACGTTACTTAAGTCCTTTCTTTTGGACCAGACTGTTGAATAGGAGGGATCTGACAATCAACCTGTTTACATACATAGCATACATCATCACTGATGCAGAGAAGTATGGCCTAATCTCATTTGAGAGCATCGTTCCTATTAAAAGTTTCTTATCGTCTACTTGACTGTACATGTATATAATTTCCAGAGAAAATCTCAAAGCGAATCACATAAATTCCGTCCTCTCCTATTAGTCTACGTTGAAAGAGAGACGCTGAAGAGTAATATTGTTAAATTCGATGACGGAACTTCTGCAAGACATCAAAAGGCGAAAATCGTTGCCTGTTGTGTATAGTTTCATAACAGAGGCTGTCTCACATCTCTTCTTGTCATCAATAGTCAATCCATGATTTAAATTCAATGCATGGAAACAGACCACAACAGATTCATTGACGAAAACATAACGACAGAGACAGGCAATGAAAGCCATATATAGACGAGCGACATTTGAGTATAAATCTCGTAGGATGATGAGTTAAAAAGAACATCCTGTGTTCTACTTTTACTGTCCAATAAGCAAGCACTGGAGCGTGCAAACAAACATACAGGCATAGAGACAAATACTCGAATAGACAGGCAGATAGTCAGACCGACATGCAAGGCAACATACAGGCAGACAGACAGGCAATAACGGCATACAGGCAGATAGATCGATAGAAATTCGGGCTGACAGGCCAGGGCAGATGGGTTACGGGTAGGTAGACTGGCAGACAAACAGACAGGCAGGCAAATAAGCACAAGGACAGACAGGCATAAACCAAGGTAGTCACAAATTCATGAATACCGATGCAGCAAACGGTCATCGCGAAGATAGACCTATAGACATCATTCTATAGAAAGAGTCAGAGATGACAAATTGGATGGAGGAGATAATATTCTGGATTGACCGACAGAGTTCAAGATTTCCGCTTCATATTGGATCAATTTTCTCCGGTGATCACATCTCTAATAAATGTACGAAACGTCATCCGATTTCCGATTCAATTGCAACAGAACATGCAATATATCTTTTTGGAAGAGTCCCCACCCTTTTAATATTCTTCCGTTTCAATGAGGAAGCGTCTCTCTCTGACCCAGCAATCAATGCACTGCCATAAAATTATATGAATACAAAATATGATGAGTCTGTCGGATTGAAGAGCTATAATGTTTAGCCTATTTCATACTAGCTCTCTGCCCGGCTTACGCTAGGGCCATTTCCCAGGCGTAATTTTGACGGCTTTAGCTAGGCTTAAAATATCACCGATTGTTCACCCGGACTGATATGCCTATCTTACTGCAAAATATTTAGCGATTTAATATGCGTATCAATGACAATACATACGACACAAATCCTGAAACTAACCGACTCTCAAGACACGTTATAACGTGGTTTGAACCGACCCTAACGATATCAAGGCGTCCACAATATAACAATTATGTCGCTTTACCTGGTGTAAATATAATATACTAATTAAATACTCCGACACAGCTCCTAGTTGTCATCGGGGCCACCTCTGAATAGTAAATGAACTTGAAGGAGCAGTATAGAAATATGTTAATAAATTAATAAAATAAAATAAATAATATTATGGGTTGTATTGCTCACCCTATTCTGGTGATAGTTGCTTTTTCGGTTGCATCGTAAGTACATCTGGCCACCTGTATAATTATGCAAGAAGCAACAACACAGTTTTATTATCATAGTGAGATAAAGTGCATTAGTCTGAATCTGTACTATCTGTACAATGAGTGTGACTATCTGTCTTCGTTAGACAAACAAAAGCACAAGATTCACATTCAACGGGATATCCACATACTTTCGCACATTTAACTTATTTACAAATTACAGCAAAATGCTGCTAGTTACGCAGCCATTTATATCGGCATTGAGGAGACGCGACGCATAGTTCCTGAAAACTTCAATCTGGCTACAGTACATATTACAGTCCCTGGATAATCGTTAAGAGCTTATTTCTAAGTCGGCACTGATGGTATAGTTACGTTGCCTGTCTGCTGACTCCACCCAAACCATAAACATTGCTAGGTGCACTATACTAGATGAGGTTCTTTCTGAAAGAATTCATAGTGTAGTCGATTTAGAAGGTCGTAAAAGAACTTACATAATAACGCGTGCATAGGGATTTGTCCATTGCAAATGTTGCATTGTGTGTTTTCGATGTATGGACATATTTACAACATGGTTGCGTTGACCGAGTGATTGGAACTTTGACCGTCTTGGTCTAATATCAGATCAGTGGTTGTGCTAGAACGACAAGGCAATGTCGGGATTCAACCCACGCCGACCGGCTTCCCCACCCACCCCGGAATTGAGAGATATCAATGACCGTCATGTCCAGATTCTAGAGTGAACAGCAATGCACAACCATAAGAGTTTCATATGCCCGGCATCTTGTGAATGTCAGCATTCACCAGGAATCAATTTTTTGATTTTATTAGTAGGCCTATTGAGTTATTAACATGCCGAACGTTCGTGTGCATTTAAAAAAACTCTAGGCCTATAGAAATTACCTGTAACAAAACATGTAATAATTGCGCACCTACATCTACAAGGCTATGCGTGAGTCTTATTATTATACGTAAATATGTGTGTAACTTGAATATTGTCATTTTCATAATAGCCTCAGTAGCAGGCTACATAGCAGACAGTTGTATTCAAGATGTACCACCAAAAACAGTCGTCTCCTTCGCATATTTCGTACATGTCAGAATGCTGGAGAGAGATAGAAAGAGAGATAGACAGACAGAGGTAGAGAGAAAAACAGGCGGAGGGATAGCCACAGAAAAAGAAAGGAGGCTAGTGTCTTCGCGCAGACGCTAATCAATTATCGTCTCTGCTCATATATTGTTGCGCCTACTTTCCCGCGTTGTCGTCGCTTCTGGTGGGGATGCTGTCTTTGCTGCTGCTGCTGCTGCTGCTGATGTTGATGAGGACCGTGGAAAATATGATGATTACGAAGACGACTTGTGTGCATCGTGTAATTTGGCAAGAGGTTTCACTAATTCGTGCAATTAATTTGACCTCCTCTAGGGCTTGCAGTAACTGACTAACGAACACGACGTGTATGCCTACTATTAAACTATAGAATATAGATAAGCTAAACGGTAGCAATGGGCGAATTAAACCTACCAGGACGTCCGATTTCTTTATTTCAATAGCTTTTTCGACAGGATAAAATGCCTGAAAAGAAAGTTTAGGCCTAAGTCATTTTCAGATTCAAACGACCACGACCTTTAGGCTTATTAAACACTTAAGAGAATAGACTCCTTCAGGCTTTCTTCATGTTGCAAATGCACTAAATTTCCTTTGAAGAGATCTCCTTTCCACTCAGTCTGATTTAATCCATGTCACATCCTTCAATACCTCCTGCCGCCTTCCTTGCAGCATGCGATCATAGCCACGTGACCTTATTCTGGAGTTGATGCTTCTGCTATAAGTTAAGTTTTATTTTGCGAATATTGTACTTTGCTTTTATACAATAATTATCACAACTGTT
Source organism: Dendrobaena attemsi (assembly GCA_034693945.1). NCBI lineage: Eukaryota > Metazoa > Annelida > Clitellata > Crassiclitellata > Lumbricidae > Dendrobaena > Dendrobaena attemsi. The sequence goes on from JAQFXW010005504.1 coordinate 7,585, forward strand.
GTAAGCAACGTATACTGATAAATCTGCTGAAGATTATTCCTACTTACTTGCTTTACATAAACAATCTAGAATTCTAAATATTTGAGTCGTGTGGAGCGACTGTTTGTGACAGCTTGCATACACGCTATAGACTATTGAATTATGTCAAAGTAGATCTATTCGCACAGTCGGCAAAGCTAATTCACTTGTATATAGGAACATAATACTAGTCGTTATTTTCCTGTGTGTTGTGTGTGTTCATATATAACCTGTATATCATAATATGTATAAAGTCATTTTGATGGATGGATGAAAGAAGTGAAGCAAAAGAAGTGTCGCTAAGAATAGACATGTAAATGCGATGAATTCAACAGCAATGGCTCTCTCCGTCTGTATCCTGTTCTGATATTATATGGCTTTAAGCATCCATCAAGTAATGGAAGATTACCGCAAATGGCACCATACGGTAATCAGGCTTTCAGTTGCTTACCTGCGGCCAACGTGGATTACCTTTGCCAATCATATTCCAGGTACCATTGCGCACCTGATACCCGCTAATGACTCGACCTGCAATCATCAGACAACATCAAACGCACATGCTGTCATTCGTCTCTAATCCAGATCACTTTGTTTTATGAGGCCTCAATAATAAGCAGGGAGATGATATTCTGCCTGTTTTCTACTTCTGTGGTCTTTAGTAAACATATGCTGAGCTAAGTGGACTCGTAAACATGAGACTATTGAGACAATGTCAACCAAATAATATGGCCGTAAAATTCAGTGAAGGCTTCAGATATGATATCTCTGGATATAGGCCTACTGTAAGCAATTCTTCAAGAAAACGTTTCCGCCGTGCTCTCATGCACACAGACAATACGAACATGCTCTTCAAGTGCGATAAGCAAACAACTGGATGGTGATAGCTTTTGGAGAAAGTGCAGTTTATGCAAAATTGTATCCTGGAATAACAACAGAATCCGAGTTCAGGTTATTCAGCCATGTCTCAGTAACAGCTAGGATTGAAGGTTAAGTCATCCCAAGGAGTAATGATTCCTCATCGACCTTATTGCATCAGCTTCTACAGCATATATCAGTTATTGCTTATTGCATCAGCTTCTATAAGCATATATCAGTTATATACTTAAATAAGTATAGGCCTATAATATATGCATGTATAGGCCTATACATAATGCATACCAAGTTCGTGTGCGTGAACTCTGAACCCAAAAGGATGAAGCTCCAAATCGTCGTCAAAGACACAACTAGCGTCGCCATACGTTTCTAAGGGAACAAAAGCAGAAATATAATATACATTAGACACAGACTACATAAGTTGTCTAGTCATACTAGATATTTGACTGGTGGTAGCCACGGTGACAGTAGTATACATAGCACTGGTAATAATAATCTTAGTGGTATTATCTTCATTGCTATCACTATAGAACAATAGGGTCTAATGATCATCATCAGACTGGGAAACAGAGATTACAGTAGGTAATGTAAATCGACTCAACAGATTTGACTCGGTTTGCACCTGTCATTGTACAACAAGAGCAATGAGGAAGATGACGACGATCAGGTATCAGTGACAATGACAGTGACGTTGAAATAGCCTGCGTGACAGAGAGAAAAGAGAGAGGGAAAGAAAAGACAGACAGACAGAAAAGGGAGGAGAGAGAAGTATTTTAATACAGCGAAATTTTTCACGACAGCTTAAAGGTCACATGTCTTTGTTCAGCAACAATACTGTTAGCGGTCTCTCGAACGTTATTTGTGGCTTATACGTTTAAAAATTGTGCATTAAATAAACCGGTATGTATACGTGTTAAGGTCATGGGTTACTGCGTGACGTTTCTAAACGAAACGGTTACGGAGAGTGTCTGAATAAAGTTCGCTAAGGTTTCATGCATGTGAAATTTTATGCCATTATTTTATAATAACGAAATACGCAAAATATTAATCTAAGCAACACTCATAAATTATCAATCAGACAGTTTCGAGAAACATTTAAGAATCATATATAGGCCCTAGGCCTAATACACCCTCCTCAGTAGGCCATACGTATACTATAATGCACAGCTTCTGGAACAGAAGTTATAGCGAAAACAATTCTGGTGAAAGATTGAGGAAATAGTTTTCTATCGCTTATAAACTGTTCGTACAAGGCTTGACTTACTCTTGGAATGAGCTGGTATGGACAGAGAATTGACGAGCAGTATGAAGATGCCGGCCAAGAATTTCGGTCTGAAATAAATTGAAAATCGCTCTGACCATCAATAATAGACATGCTCACAAAACCATCGATAGGTTCTTAGGAGGCGCTACATAAATATTCAGTTTCATGCTTAAATAATTGACTTGTGATGTGATATGAGATAGCCATGTGGTGCAGACCTAAACGAATTATTAGCGAGACTCAATAAATTCGTCGGTGTATTATAATAGACTTTGCATACTTTATATTGATGGCTTCAGTGGACAGTGGATACTGAACATATGGTAGAGTAGTCTTTCAAGGGAGGTCTAGTGCTAATAGGGCTCAGCATTGGTCGATTTCATCAATCTTCAGGCGTCATACCAAGTGCTCCACACAAAATTTAGGCTACCACTCGGGATTTTCTAATGAGTTTGTTCTAAACCGGTCTCAATTAGTGACACTCAACCTAAGTTCACCAATATTATTATTATTGACAGTCTTTTTTATTATAGTTTATCATAGATTGCTGCCATGTAGGCCTGCATATTGCTCTGTAGAAGCAGGGCCGGATCTAGGCGTAGGCGACGTAGGCGGTCGCC
>JAQFXW010005505.1:0-10359 GCA_034693945.1 Dendrobaena attemsi
GGCATTGTATCTGTGTGATAGATTCACTGGGATATTCTATTCCTTTTCTGCGCGCGTATTCCTTCATAAATGTATGCTTGTGATCATACGCACACATGTAGGTTTATGTAATATGTATGGTATTCAAAATGCATGTATGCATGTAATTAGGCATCGATGTATAATTGCATAATGCATATTATGTCTACATAGGCCTACATGTGTGTAATGTATGCATGTACTTGTGTGTGCGTTCATACGATGCATACATTGTGAACTATAGGCCCTAGCCGTCAAGGATCAATGAAGTACCCACCCCCATCTGGTCTAAATGGCAGAAGGAAGTGATGTTGTCTGGTTGCAAGCAGCGTCAACTCGTAAAGTATAATGATATGAGGCAATGTCTGAGACATTATTATTGCCTTTATGACTGCTTTTATTACCTATTGGATTACCCGGATGCTAATCAGGTTCCTCGTCACGTACATCGATAACTTAAGACTCTATTGATGGTACTCGTTCAGTTACCCAGAGTCAACAGAGGCAGATAATATTATATTATATGCCCTATAATATGTAATATGAACAACCAGAATTTCAAGTTACATATAATCTGGGGTGGGAAAGAGTTTTTTAGTTTTAAAAACCCCAGAAAATGCAAAAAACAAGAATTTATCGATTTTTACTTTCTTTTTAGAATTATTTTTATTAAAATTAATTCAATGGCTTAAAATCCAGGAATTGACTTATTATTGTAATAAAATCAACTGCTAAATAAAACAGTTTGCCACTTTATTCTGAGTGTTGTTTTCTATCGAAGTTAAAGTGGAGGCGTGATATAATAAGGGATATAATCGGGTATCTAACTTCAAATAGATTTTACTGAGAAACTCGTTTTTAAGATAAATTACGTTCCATATTCTACAGAAAAGCCAATTATACTCCAAGTTGGCACCATATTATATCAATTTTTTCAGAATTTTGTGCTGATCATCGTGATATGCATGCGGTAGTGTAGTGGTGAATGCGAAAGGTAGCAGGTTCGAATCCCACCCGCCGCGTAAGGATCTTGAGCAAGTTCTTCACTCACAATTGCTCGTTGCGCTTCGGCGCGTAAACTCCGACATTCCCTTGGGCTGTAGTCGGCACCGCCTCTGAGTAGTAGGGGACTTGAAGGGGCGGTATAGAAATGTGTGAATAAATAAAATAGAAAATAAATAGAATAACTCCATTCCCGCATTGTGGTCCATTTTCACGTGTCGCATCACAGTTGTCTGTTGATATTTCTCTATAGGAATATCAGAAGTTTCAGTGTTCGAATACACAACTAAGTCACGATGTCCGGCAGCTGATGGAGACGCGAGATCGCCTCTTTCAGCAACTCTCATCGCTCTGTCAACGATGCGCCAGTCTAGCATCTCCTCTTCCAACGACCGTCGCTGATAGTTTCGTCTGCGACTCACCATGACAACGCATCCATATCCATATGTTCAGCGTTTAAAATGGGTGGGAATGGTGTTCCCACTGCTCTCGAGATAATTCTTTGTTTGAGTTCCCATGGCTGATCCAATACAAAAGAACCATGTAACACATACAAATCAAACCTTTAGAGTTCCCACTGTTCACTCAGACCCTTTTAACCACTTCGAACATACCGCAGCACCACCACGCAGGGGCTTCTACCCCCACCCCACCCCCCAAGTAGCCGGGTATAGGGATAGAAGCCCCTGCCACCATGCGCTTCAGAGTGTACACACTACAGTGAAGTTTTCAAGTTTTTCATTAGGGGCTAGTTCACATCAACCTTGCTTTTAGTAAGTGACTCTCTGCCATATAAGCCCTATGTCTATATCTTCAAAGTGACCATATCAGTAGTCAAATACTCCTATTTATGATTAGATTACAATGACTGCAACGTGTAAATAATGGTATGATAATCATGCGCTATCGTTAAGTCTCAAGGATTTGTCCACAGTCTCGAATGATTGTAATTTCTTTTTCGAACCTCGCATTAGTCTTTGAGAACTCTGATGCGTGGGCCTACAAGGATCGCGAGCGTATAGTCGTGTCATAATGTAACCCTGTAGGCCTGTTGTAGGCCTACCTGTAGATCTATGTTTCCAAAATGACGATATAGGCCTACTTGAAGTTTCTTATCCAGTTTCTGTTGTCGTTCTACTTCACAGTCAAAACAGTTACTGCTGAGAAACTCAGTTATATTCGTAAGAACTTGTCACAACAAAACGATATCAGGGTGCACACTTTTCTCTACATCCGATTTGCTGTCATGAAAGTTTACTTCGGCCTATTTATTCTCGATCTCATTCCGTGTGAACTTTCTGTCAAGGTAAGCATGACCAAGTTATACACAACCACTGACTCATTATATAATTATGCTGTAGGCCTAGTCGTTGAAATCAATATCAAACTGTTATCTGCACGTTTCTCGTGAGTTTTCAAGTATGTCGGTCAAACTTTTTCGTAATATTAACAGTAGGCTAATTTCATCAAGACTTACATGTAGCGTGAACTGCAGATAGGCTTAATTGCACACCTAGCTGCTTATTATGAAAATATTAGTCTATAAGCTTTTATAAGAAATCCGCTAGCGATTAACAATTTGCTGTTATATTCGGTCATATCAGTGGTGATTCAGAGGCAAAAACATTTCTCGTGGGTGGTGGAGGGTCAACAAAACGTGGTCGTAAATTTAAAATGTCAAAAGTTTAATCGAAAAACATTATTTCTATTTAAACAAGGTTTTAAAAATCATTTCGTGGGTTTGAATCATAAAGCCTCACCCCTCTAAATACGAAAATGTGGTGACTGGCTACAAAAGACATGTTATGGAAGAGTCTGGATATAGATAAGCCCACTGAATCGAAGCGCCTCAGTGAGTTTTGTATTGACTGGCGCTAAAGAAATTTAGACTACAATTGCGAGCGTTGAACTTTTCATAGAGCACACGTGCATTGTACAGTCCTAATTATTCAATCAGTCAATCAATCGCAATTTATATAGCGCCCCTTCAAGATCCCTACTCAGAGGGATTATTATGTTCATTTGATGTCGTTGAAATGTGCCACAAAAGCTGAGCTTAATTGTTGAATGTTGGTATTGTTGTATACATGCAGAACAGTCATAATTGTTCCTCCTTTATTGTTCTCTTATGATTGTACTTATGTTTTTATCGCTTTGTGTGTCATCACAATTACGTGTGGCATAGATGTATAAATTATGTTTTACTCCGCATTATTTATTAAAACGTTTCTGAATCGGTCGATTATTACGTATCTCTGATATTACTTTTCGATATTGGTTGTATAAAATGTGATAGTTTGCCAAAGGATGTAAGGCCTAAGGAACACGAAACCTATTTCACGTCTACAAGCAGACATTTCGATAGAATTCGGAAAACATCGTTCTTTGTCTGTCTGTGTTCGATTTATGGAGTTATAAAGTTTATTAGCACAAAAATGTTGTCGTTCGATTTTTTTATAGGCCTATACATTTGTTTAGAATGTAGTATAGTCATCAAGGCTTCTCTAGCTGTGCAATTTTACACAGCTTTGGACTGCACGTAAGCCCAAGACAAGACTGGTTTTGGCAAATATACTTAAAACGTACTCTATTTTCTGTGGTTATTGCGCTTGTCACATCCTAGTTCGTAAGCAGTCGAAGTCAAGGCAACGATTCAGAAGCACTTGGAGTATAAGGTCAGTAAGGAGCTCAGTTGATATTGGCTTCTGGGAAGAGCAGGTCTACAGTTTATGGTACAATGCAATATGCATGTAGGCCCTACATCCCTATATACATGTAGTTATACGCCCTAAACAACACTTGCTAAAATTATTGTCTTAGGCCCCTACTATTGTGCACAATTTTTAACTATTTAAGCTTGCGCTGATTTCGCCTACAGCTATTTTTGTACTGCATAAATTATGTGTATTTCTATACCGCCTCTTAAAGTTTACTACTCAGAGGCTGTCCCGCCTACAGCCCGCAGGTGTGTCGGAGTTTTACGCGCCAAGCGCTTGAGCAATTGTGAGTGAAGGACTTGCTAAAGGTCCTTACGAGGTGGGTGGGATTCGAACCTGCAGCCCTTCGGTTGCAAGGCGCCAAAGTCGGCGAGCTTCACCACTACACTACCACGCCTGGCACTGCATTGGTAAAGCGAACACGTATAAATACAGAAAATACTTTAATCCGTACGAAAATAATTTATATCATTTTAGGCGGTTCTTGTATACAAGACAAAGAGACAACAAAATACTAATTGTTAAAAGTACTGAACAAAAGGACGAGACGAAACACTTATACAAAGGCCTACGAATTATAATAATCTTCATCAACAAATAAATTATTAAAACCAAATGTAAAACAAGACATTACAACGTAGAAAACTTAACTCCAGAAGAGCTGCAGTGCTCTGACTGTGAAATCAAGGCGCTGTGACCTGTGAGCGACTTTCTTCTCTGTAGGCCTATATTTCTGTTCTATTAGTTCCTTTTCAAACGGACAGACATTACAAATAATAGCAATCCGTAAAACTTTCCTACAAATGCTAAGACATTCATTTCACACAAAAATATATATGTACAAGATCTGTTTATACGAAGGACCCGTTTTAAGCAACAAAATAAACTGCGTAATTCTGACAGAACTAATAAAACAGAACACTCCTCTAAATCTCAAAGAACGTGTACACGGAGATTATAGAAGCGTTTTAAAAATATATTTTAGTTTTCTCATAAATTTCCTCAAAGTTGTAGAAATAACACATCAGAATTAATCGCCTATAAAACCTGTGAAATTCTAACCACTTTTTGAAATTTCAAAGTTTTTCAGCATGGAATTAGAACAAGTTGCCTTCCTTTAGAAACTCTGTTTATATGTCCTTCACGCAGGGGTTTACTATAGGATAATATCTGAATCAAATAAGGTCTCATTCTCAGACGGGTTGAATAGAGGCCGATCTACAACAAAACTAGAGAAACACGCTGAGATTCTTTGAGATTCTTGCTTGCAAGAGACCTTTCTTAGATCCAATTGTAGCTGTAATTGAATCCAGTTCAATTAATAATAATTATTCGCAATGAAACACGCTGAGATTCTTTGAGATTCTTGCTTGCAAGAGACCTCTCTTAGACTCAATTGTAGCTGTAATTGAAGCCAGTTCAATTAACTCTTAGCATAATTAAAGCCTATGGGCCCTGATTAGCATTGATTGTTCATCCTAACGACCAACCAATATTGTCCGGAAATGCTTCTAGAAATGAATTAAATGAAACGAATACTGATGAACGCACAGATAAGAAAAAATAATGAGATAAATGCTAATGAAACTTTCCACATGCACGCATCTATAAATAATACAGAGTCATTAATATTAGACTTTTACATTTATGCATTCAACGCAAAGACAATATAAGTCTGTATACAAAGACGCACTGCAGAAAATACTCTTTTGAAACGCAGACATATTATTATAAAATTAGAAGCACAAAATGTTTCAAATCTCTTGCAAAATAGTAATTAGTCAAGGCAACGTTACTTTCTAGCTTCTGGGTTCATTTACACATCATACACAATTCGTTTTGTTATAAATAAATATCTAAGTGTTCAGAGTAAGATTCTGGGAAGGCATCGACAACTGAGCTGGTCTACTAGGGAGTCATGCCCATTGCCCAATAGGGCACTGGACCACTGGCAGCCCCTTATAATGACAGGGAGAGGGAGCAGTATAAGGCATTAGATACTGGTATTGAGAATAGGTATAAGATCGGTTCTTGTGACCTCAAATAGGCAGATCCAGCCTTCTCTCGACGAAATTACAGATGGAGAGGGGGCACTGAGCAGATTTAGGGCCACCGAAAACCACCCATCAATTTCAGATACAGATATTAAAATCAATCGGTTGAGTCAAATGAGGTCACTTTAGAGCATTGAACTTCAGAAACAGATATAGGATATTCAGATATCAAGTCAATCAGTTCAATAAATGTTAAGGAACTCAGTCAATTCCTAAGTGGGGAAAGCTGTTGAGCCAACTGAGGTCACCTTAAAGCGCATTGAATTGCCTATAACGACCGTCCAAACCAGAGACGTCCACCCTGTGGGGGAATGAAGCAGAAATCTTCATAGGCTTAAGGGGGGATGGACACCCCTGATTATCCAAACCCCACGTCAGACAACCGACTCGATCTCCAGTATCTCTGGCGATTTAAAAACGAATCCCTCGACCGGAACGATGCTGTAGACCGGAACGGCGTCCGGTCTGTACGGATCAATCAGATACTTCACGGTCGACTGGAGGTTCTGCGTGTTGAAGTCGGCAGCAACCATGACGGCCCCGAAGAAGTCGGTCGCCTGGTCACCGTGACTGGCGCTGTTGAAGGCTATCACCTGGCTGTCCAGCTTGCAGAGGGCAAACGACGTGTTCCCAATGGTGACGAGGACGCCCTTGGTGAACGGACCGTACAGTTCACGGTTGATTGAGTCGACGACGCTATCGATCGTGTTGCCGGCGTCAAAGGTCGACACGAGCGGCTGAACTTCGGGCGGAAACAGCTGGACGGAGCCGAGAGATGTACCGTTGATGCTGGACACGGTGGTGCTGCCGTCAATGATGCAGTTCTCCGCCATCAGACACCACTGGCGCAGCACCGACTCGTCGTCCAGATGCGTGGAGTAGGCGCGAGTGATGACCTGGCTGAGAAAGGCGGCGGCGGCCAGCTTGTTGGCCAGCGCGACGAGGAAGGTTTCGGCGGCTGCCGTCTGTTGGTCGCAGGATACGGACCACGAGAACTTCCAGAGACGGAGGGTTCGCTGAACGGTCATCTGCGGAAGGTCCATCTCTAGGACTCCGATGGGACGGACGTCGTATGTGGTCAGATCGCCTTCCGCCTCGTCAGGGCATTTACTGCGATCGACGCGGATATGTCTGTCGAGAATGTCCGGTACGACCTTCGCCCACGTCGTGACTGCGTCCGGTTGTACTGACCGTCGAGCGGCGTAGACCTCGAGGGCCTTGGGAAGGGCGCTACCGACGACCGCCAACAGCCAGACTGGTGTTTGGGATCCGACGAAGAGACTCATGGCGGACGTGGCTGCGAAGAGGAACGACGTGAAGGCCACGACGAGGGAGAGACGGACTAGGATCCGGCGGGCGGTGTTCGACCAGCCCTGCTTCAGATCGGAACAGACGCTGTAGTAGAGCTCCTTCGAGACGAACGCCGTGTTGTCGGCGTCGATGAACTTGACGGCGCCGAGGTTGTGCGTCTTGAGGACCTGGACGACGCCCTTCTGGCGGTAGGCCTCACCCTCGACGTCCTCGACCGCGGAGATGCGCGGAGAGTTCTCGTCGATCAGTCGTAGTATCTGGCAGTGCTCGGCATTAATCGTGGACAATTGATCGTTGAGATAGAAGACGATCACGGCGGCGAATCCGATCCACGGGAGAACGAGCGAGGCGTTCAGGACGGAACCAAGGACGACGAAGAAGATGACGCTCAGCAGAAACTGGACGGTCAGGAAGACGGTCGTACAGTACCCGGCGAGGATGAGAACGAAGCCGATCCAGACGGCGGCCGCAAGACACCACTTGCAGACGAGCCGACAGGGAGGTCTCTTGAGCGACAGCTTCTCGGCCGCTTCGTCCTTGTCGGGAGCGGCGTTCGTTATTTCCTTGTCGAAGATCTTGGCGTCGTACATGAACGTCGTGAAGTAGATGTTGACGATGGGAATGAGCGAGAGGAGACCGACGACGAAGCGGAGGACCCGACGGATCCCCCACGGGACCCAGGGCACGCGGAAGAGGTGTCGCTTCGTCGGGTACGGACCGTAGGCGAGGTTGAAGAGCAGGCTGCGATGGCTCTTCGTGAGGCGACGGTGCATGACGTTCGGCTGCTCGAACGGTCGCTTCCCTTCGTAGCGGAGCAGACACCGTTCGAGAGGATTGTTCGGCCACGAGAGGATCGTAGTGGTGTAGATGAAGGCGCAGAAGGAGAAGAGGACCCAGGCGATGACGCCCCAGTCTCCGGACGCTGTCAGGATGCTACCGAGGACGTTGACGTCGAGGGCGATGGGGTCGTAGAGGTCAGATCCCCTCGTGTGGTTCACCAGGGCGCGATAGAGGGACAGCTTCGGACCGTAGAGCGCAACGGCTGAGTAGAGGGCAATGGGGTAAACCAACGCGACCCCCACGACCTTCGTGAAGACGAACCACCATCGCCGACAGGGGGATGAGTCCCGGCAACATCCAGGCTGATGCGGCCACTCGCCCCACCAGTGTATACAGCACCGTCCCTCTCCGTACCCGTGGAAGACGAGCCGGAAGATGGCGGCCGGAACGGAGAACGGCTGCTTGTCGCTGAGGTCGATCAACTGACGCGACGATATCCGGATGACGTAGTTCCGCTGCCCGGTGATGCCGTGCTTGAGTGACGCCCGGAAGAACTTGGTCACGGTCGTGAACTTGAGCGCCATCTTGACGCGCAGGAGTATGACGGGGCTGAAGAGCGTGATGATCGCGGCAAGCGCGTAGACGGTGTAGAGTAGGGTCGTCATCTCGCGACCATTACCAGTGTACGTCTCGCAGGCGAGGTCTCCCCTACGGTATTCATCCGTCTCGCAGCACCGGTGGACGAGGCGCGAGAGACCGCAGTCCGTGTTATTGATGGCGTAGTGACAGAGGTAGTCGCGACGGTGACGCGTCTGTTCTAAGTTCGTTACGTTGTGTATGAGCAGGTTCCTGACGGCTCGCAGCCGACACTCGGGGGAGTACATGACGAGGCAGTTGGCGGGTGATGTGGAGAGGTTAACGCTTAGCAGGGTCCTGGTTTCATCGAGAATGTACAGCGATAGGACGTCCCCGTCCAGGGGCAGACCGAGGATGCGACGACCGTAGCTCTCCGACGCCCAGACCCATCGAGATGCGAGGTAGCTGTTCGACATGTAGGGATACGTTTCCATGATCGGGGTCGTGTAGTCGACGAAGTGCAAGCGGAAGTGAACGACGGGGGATTGGGAATCGATGACGAGGTCGTGGAAGGTGGATCGTAAACGACGGAGACCGTCCACCTGGACGAGGCAGTCCGTGGGACAGCCCTGGAAGTAGGTTGATGGGGGTCTCTGGCGGGACAGGAAGTCCGACTGGATGTCCGGCATCAGTGGGTGACTGTTCAATGCGGATGACGACGATGAGGTGTCGTTGGCATCCACGTCGCTGTGACGTCGCGGGTTCGAAACGCGACGGCCGTGTTTGAACCCTCCCGGTCTCCAACCGAACATCCCGTGTGCCAGGGAGTGACAGAAACAGAGGAGGAGGAGAAGGAGGAACGTCTTGGAAGCAGGCATGGCTTCAACGACTTCAGAGAACCTGGAGAATGGAAGATGGAAGAACTAAACTCCAGTTGAAAGGACTCGGGTTCGATTTCTGTCGGACCCTCGTCGACATTCCTGTCGTTACCTTTTGCATCTTCTGTTCTGGTGTCGCTGCTGATGCGTCGGATTCATGTTCACTGAACCGTGACAGGGTAGATCGCTGTCACGCTCCCGCTGAAGCATAACCGCTGGGTGATCCTTCCTGCTTTGCAGGGAAAAAACACAATAACAATCTCTAGACAATTCAAATTAAGCGTTTCCTTGTCATTGATATTAAGTTGTTCTATACATATAATTAATAATTATTAGATTATTAGAGAATCGGTTGGTAAGCCGTAGTGTCAGAGCCAAATTAGCGAATGTGAAGCCAAATCCTCATGTTCATAACGGAAGGATAAATAGAACTTATGATATTCAACTAATCTTGAAGGCCATAGCAAAGATTAAATAAGACAAAAACCGACAAATCAGCACCAGAACATAACTCTTCAAAAGTGGGATATCTGCACATTCTGCAGGAAGAAGGCTAGAATGTGTCAGTTTTCCAGTGATATTTCAGTTCTTAAAATAATTTCAGTTTCTATTTAGTTTTGGCTTCATAATTCCTAGTTCACTTACAGTTTCAGTTATGAAATAATTTCAGTTTCTATTACAGTTTCAGTTATGAAATAAAAATGATTATTTGAAGTCATGATATTTTGTAATCTGGTAATTTCTTCTGGATTTTTTTAAATTGACAGTTTTCTCTTCTGAATGTGCAAAGCCTCCAAACACATCAACCGAATGAAGCGTTTCTTTGTATGAACTGTATATACACTCCCAACTACTGCGCTGGTCCTGAGTCGGGAGTCAAAGTTAATAGATTCCTTGAAGAGGCGTGCACTATAAGCTTATACATACTCTAAGTTAGTTAATCACAATTTTCTTTATTTATTCACACATTTCTATACCGCCCCTTCAAGTCTCCTACTACTCAGAGGCGGTCCCGACTACAGC
>JAQFXW010005506.1:0-10357 GCA_034693945.1 Dendrobaena attemsi
ACGAAAGCCGTCAACCAAATGCTGCCCTGACCATCAGATTCACCAAATGCACTGTAGGATCCATCCTTATGACGATATGTCAACTCACGCTGATAACCTGCATCACACAAGTAAAATCATGTATACCACTGGTGACTGCGGAAAAAATTTTTGAATAAAATTTACTAAATGGCATTCCCGGAAAAAGTTTATACATCAGTGACAATTGAACCAGACAAAACATCCCAGTTACTGACCTGTCTGAAGGAATTCAATTGCTTTAGATTGAATGCTTTCAGTCAAGCTATTCGTTTTCTGAAGATACTGCATGACAAAAATGTTTGGTGAAAACTTGAGCATATTCTGTTCTCCACAGCCAGTTGGAAGTTCAAGTAGCGACTCCAAACCAGTAAGTGTTGGTCCCATAACATCACCTAATTAAGAAACAGACATAGATAGTAGCTTTTGAGACAACATTTTTCTAGCAACACTCTTTGTCTACGTTCAGAGTGTTTGAATTTCAATTGAAATGCAAATGCAGGGTTGTTGCCTCTTGGCATTTTAGAACTTAAGAAGAAAATAAACAGAGTTAGTTATGATGACTAAGAAGAAAATAAACAGAGTCAATATGACAGACAGTAAAATATAATTTACTGGTACTTAGTCCCATTGTATCTAAATGCCTCTGTCCTCTCCTCTCCATCTCAGTGAAAAACTATTTAGAGGCACTCTCAGCATGAAAGTCCCAGGGAAAATAAATGCCTTCAAAGAGCGAGAAACTGATGAGAAAACCCAGTCATTTTTGAGAAGATGGTCATTCCAAATGGAGGGACAAACCACAGCAAACGCATGACATTGGGCCAAGGATCAACGTCAGTCTTAGGAACACAGAAATTCAGTCGTTCAGTAGAACATCAAGATGCAGATAATGGCTTTCGTACATAGTTAGACAGATGGTTGAGGGAGCAGTATAGTAGAGAGTTCGACATCAAAAAGAGAATCTTATAACAGATTCACACAGAAATTGGGAGCAAGTACAATATTTCAAACATATGGGACGTGGTAGTCTAGTGGTGAAGGTCGCCGTCTTGCAACCGAAGGGTTGCGGGTTCGAATCCCACCCACCGCAAAAGGACCTTTAGCAAGTTCTTCACTCACAATTGCTGAAGCGCTTCGGCGTGTAAAACTCTGACACACCTACGGGCTGTAGTCGGGAAAGCCTTGAAAAGTAGTGGACTGTAAGAGACGGTATAGAAATACACATACATACATACATACATACATAGATAGAGATATGAGCAAACCAGGGAGTCGAGCTATGCACCCAGCTGTTGATTCATTTAGTCATTTACACCAACTGAAGAGGTTTTCACTGGTAAGCTTATATCAGAAGCACTTTAGAGGTTAGAGTGTTTGATAACTGTTCCTGCAGCTAAAGTAATTTTGCTGATGCAAGGGTGTCAAGAATATCAAGCACAGAGTTCTGCTTTCGTGACAATAGTTGTCTCTTGCTCAATACAAAGAACAGAAACCGAATGAAATATTGCGCACATACACAGAACTGGACATTACAACACACAGATATATATATATTCCAATTCCAATGTGAACCCATAACTGTTGTGTTATCGATAAATATAGATGAATTCAAATGATGCTACCATTTCATAGTCATATAAAGTATTGATTTTATTTATCATACAAACACTTTATGCTAACATATTGACTGCTAGGGATGTAATAATATATCCAAACAATTAGGTTTGTCTGGACGCGAAGTACGTAATAATAGGTCCCATGGAGTCCTATACTGACAGCGGTCATGGGCTTAACTGGGCAAACAATGTTACAAATGATCTTAACCTCTCAATTGTCTCTGACAGCGACGAAGCGTGTCGGATTTGCATTTGAGTCATTTTATCGCAGGCTGTCATAGCCGACCGCGCAGTCTGGTACACGAGCGCTCTATAGATGTCGCCTCGGAGGACAATAGACCCATCGCTGTCACTTTATCCCCCATCGAGTGGTCAGCAAGATTGTCTCCGCGGATGACCGAATACTGACCCCGCGGACCATGTGTTAAGTCTTATTTTTTGCCAGTATCAAAACAATTATGTCTCTTACCAATGACACTAGTAAATGACCTCACAGAGTCCTCCACCAATTCATCAGGCAAACCAATTGAAAATGATCCTTTAGCTAAAATCATGAAATGCTTAATATTCAATACTATTTAATGCCGATGATACAAAAATTATATTTGCTCTTTCAAAAATTTAGCATCTACTGCAGACCAAACCAATAGATATTACAATCCATAATGTCTATAAATTCAGCTTTATTCAGATTTGCCACCTGCTAATTAGCTGATTTCTGTTACTTAGGTTTCTTTTGGCAATAGAATATGCCTACATTTTAAAATTATGATTGAAGTACTGATTAAAACAAAATCAATCAAATCGAATCAGTTTCATTGCATCCATCAATTTAAAAAAAACAATGCAGACAATAAGATCAAACAAGCAAAATACAATTTGTGATTATGATGTGACAAACATTTATTTCAATATTTGTCCTTCATTGATAGGCGACAAATGGCCGTCTAATGCATGCCATGCATGCGTGTGTGAATTAAGCTATTAAGACATTTCTCATTTGTTAACTCTTAGAAAATGTGCTACAAGAGTTCAGGATGTGAAAATTCTTAACTTATATAAAACATGTTAGAATTATTCCACCACTGACATCGATTAGCCAAGTCGTTTTAATATAAGACTAGTCTTACATTTAAGCATTGCTAAAATATTCTAGCTGAAGGCAACATACCTTGTCTTGACATAACTCCTAAATACGATTGATTTGACACTGGACATTATTAATTCAAAGCACTGCAATCATGATTCCTAACTAACCCAAAGAAAAGAAGACTTTAGTGAGTATTTCGCTGAATTTTATTGCGTATCACAAAAGTTACTGTTCCTTACCTGGAGCACAGATAAACGCACTCTTTGTTTGTTCTTCCTCTTTTCCTTCAGCCTAAATGACAGCATGCACTGTTGTTAGAATCTATCAGTAACATGATATACTCACCTTGTCACCTTGTGCTGTCAGTTCTTTGAACTCTAGCGACCGTCATCATTCTTTACGATGTCATGCCCCTTAGTTCTGCCAAATTCATTCCACTTATTTCGTGTTTCTCATCCATCCATTATTTCCTTGGTCTCCTTCCTTCTCCACAAGCCAACATCATTTCCTTATCCAATCCATCTGATCTCATAACATGTCCAAAGAACCTCAGCTTTGTTCTTAGCACTATTTGTTGTAAATAAAATGAAATACTACATTCACTAAATCAAATTGTATATAGTATGTGTTCAGGTACTATTCATGTGAAGAAAAACAGTTTTTTTTACTATTAAGTGTCTAATCTCCAATGGCAACAACGAGCAAAACACATTAAATGACTTAACATAACTGTATCAGACTCTCGTTCAATGAGAAAAATATTAACATCAAACTGGCTAAAACTGCTGCTCGTCGAAAACTGAACATATGTGACTACATTTGATCAGATAATTATTTATGTCTTGCAAAAAATACCTCAACTAGCAACTTCTGTGTCACAATATCTTCTGCCGTCATGAGTTCTCGTTGCTCAATCGAGTTTGTTTCGAAGTCAACAGCAGCAACAGAAGATGCCTAACAGCGTAAACATCCGCAAGGTATCAAGGAATGAGAACAAATTCTCCAGGTAATAAAATTCATGGTTAGGTTGTCTTAGATCATGCTACAATGAATACTCTGAGATACTCCCAAATTCAAATATAGTCACAAAGACACATTATATTTCAAACTATTTTGCCCACCACATTTTAACTTTCAAGAGGTTGAACAGTGTTGCTTTTTCGATATATGATTATTGAACATAGCAGATTCTTGACACTGGTTCTTGAATATGGTGCATCCAAGTTTCAATGACAAATCTGACATATTACAGAATTAGCTATCATGAGTGCCATGTCTGCGTACATTCAGTCAGTGTCTGAGCCGTGCAATGTCTGTAATATTTTTCAGGAAGCGGTAACAAAAACAACACTGCAGTAAGTTAACATGGGTATGCCTACTGCTCAGTCTGATTCTTCTGCGCTACAATTGTCCAAAGGGATCTATTCCGCACCCTTTGCTATTTATAATCGTCTCCTCACCTATCAGACGTTAAGCCAATCACTTTGGCGTTCGATTATAGGTCTATGTTTCTCTATCACAAATGGATTAATCGGACAAAGCTAATGTAAAAACTACACTCATTCTATCACAGTCCAGTGTTCGGTTTTCTGGCACTGCTATTTGGTATAAAAAGAATTCTGTCAAAATAAGGCTAAACAGATAAAATTTTGAGTAAACATCCTGAAGTAGCATTTGCATAACTTAACTCCCAGACTGAATGTAAATTTTTGCAAAAATTGTTGTAGTTGATACTACAGATAGAGAAATTAGTCCACACTGTCTAAAGCCCATGTAATAACGACTCAAAAGCGGAGTATGTAGACTTACCTTGACTGTGAAGTTGACATTTCCAAGCTCACGTGGAACAATATAGTATATATGTGTTCCTGTCTGATGTCCACAGACACGAAGTTCTTTGACAGGAGATTCACCTTTCAATTCAAACGCGGAGCTCTTCTGTACATGCACCATAACCTTCAGAAAATAAACAAATCTCTTCATATTTGATGTCATGTTCTTAATCACGCTAATGTATGATCATCAAATAAAAAAACAAGTACATCAAATATATGCTATTTCCCTTACAGAGGGGCATGGCAAAACATGAATTCAAAAAATTTCATATTGAATAAAGATCTGTTCAACATCAGCTACAACATAGGCACCGAACTAGCTTGAGAGCAGAGTGAGCAATCAACAGGGACTAGGTGGAGTTGGGCTAAACATTCCATCAACAATACTAAAAAGGTCATATTGATATCTGGTATGAATGAAGGACAATTAAATTCAAAATAGATCTTTTGAACATATTATCTTAACTCATCTCTGACATGCATTACTAAAGAAAAAGAACAGGTACTGTGAGATTGAGAAGTCAAAGAAACGTAAAGAAATTTACTTGAGAACTCACCAAATTTTGATGTGTGAGGTTTTGTATTCAACATACCAAAGAAAAATGTTCTACTGTTTAATATTATGTTTTAGTTACGCTAGCTTAATCAAAAATTGAATACAGACAAATCTTTCATATAATATCGTGACTTAGTTTCATACACTTATTTTATGAGTCCAATGACTGTTTTTGAATGGAGGTTCCATCAACTGATACCATAATTTCATCATGCTCGCAGACTCAGAGTAATAAACATGCAAACCTTTAAGCACTGATTCATGTAGTTGAAGACAGAGACAGGTATGCCAACTCTTTCGCCACGAATAATTGAATAGGGAAGTGTGAACGACAAAAAGAAGGGCTGGAAGGCATTGATGGAAAATGGCGATGCAACTCCAAGACCTGACTCAACATTGGTGCAGAACCCATTTCCAATCCATTCCGTAATTGTATGAGGAAGATTCAAGTTAATATCATCAGTCCCAGAATCACTGAGAGATATAGAAAAATGAGAGCATCAAATGACAAATTAAATTTCCACGGCTATGCATTTTCAGTTTTGATAATGTCATATTAACATAATGAGAAGAGACAATTCTTAAAATTATATGATGACTTACTAAGAACTATTCTTAGCACTATTCTGGAAATAATCAAACACTGCATAATTTAAGTATACTATAAATGCAGCCATACACATTGAATTCAATACATCTGTATTTGATGTTGCCCTCATTGCAAAGCTCATAATTGTGAACACAGCTATAAATTATATGACAGAAAATCGACGATTTAAGTGAAAAACTTGCTCAAGGTTCGTAAATAGCAAATGGTTCAGTATTAAAGGCTGAGTGCTCTAACTTATTGGCACTGAAATAAGCATACAAATGTGTAAATTTGTTTATAAAATCAGTTCCTTTTGTTATGATCATTTCTGGCTTCGAAAACGAGCTACATTCAAATTTGTTACCTCAATGTAAAAACAATAAAGTAATGTTCCACACTTACCCAACTGAAGTGAGCTGCCAGAGCCATGACTCTGGAAAAAATGAGCGGTGTAAGACAGGCGTTACTTCAACGCTTGGTTGATTCACACTATTCAGTTGTCTCTCAATGTTATCTCTAATGTTTCCTATTTGTTGAGGAATTGGCGCACTCGCCCTAAAATCTGCAGAAACAGAATAAACACAGTATCGAAATGTACACTTTAAACAAGCTGTCACATGATATTTTCTTTGAGACAGTGCAAATCAAGGCTTATTATTCTTAAGTAAAGTGGTCAGTCCTGCCTTGCAAAAGACAATGACAACATTAGACATCATAAAAACACAATCACATCCGCTGTGTGCATTATATTGCAAAGTTTTTATTGTACAGTAACAATAGTAAAATCAGTTATTGGGCGCAAAATTATGCTTTGTGAACAAGAGGCTATGATGTAAATTTCCTGTGACAGATGAATTCACATATTTTGGTATTTCTATGTCTGTTAACATCTTTTGCCAACAAACCATAATTAATTATTTAACATCTTATGAAGTTTCTCACAGTGTTACATAAATGTCCAGTGACACAAAAATATGCCCAGACACAAATTCATGTTACATATAACACACAAAAAACATGCTCTGACAAAACAGAAATTTGGTTATAACAAATTGGGTGCAGAGTAGTCTAGGAAGCACCATTTTCTGCCACAACACATGCAGGCATTGGATTAATTATCATTCCCATTACAGCCGTTCTTGGGAAAGGATTTGGCAGTAAATTCACATGCATCTACACAGGTAAGTTCATAAGAACACAGAACATTGTTATATCAGAACCTGACAGCCTTCGAGCAATATGCTTATGTCGTCGTCCTACAAATAATTACACACCGTTTTGAGCAATAGATGTTGGGAATCATGCAGCATTTAGTCACAATTCAGAGAATTAAATGTCAGGCTAGCAAAATTTGTGCACGAGGACATAAATGGAATGGCTTCTATTGAGTGATGGTGAAGAATCTCACCTGATCAATTCACTGAAAAATTACGAGGGTCATGGCCATATACGGCTGCTATAGATAACCAATTACCTTTACAATTTGCAGAGAATGGAATAAATTGTCATGATGTGTTACAATAATACAGAGGAGGTGTTCTAATCATTTGAAGGCAAGCAGATCAGGGTAATACTATCCTGCTATCATACAGTATTAAAATGTGTAGAATTAAACATAATTTAAAACTATCCAGAATGAACATCAAAATAAATCTTCCGAGATGTTTCAACTCTCCATTCTGATATAACATGGGCATGTACAGAAATGCTGAAATGAAAAGCATCTGTTCCCCAAATGCAGCGGGCCCATTGCCCAGCCGTAATGGTAATTGATAAAACAATAATTCTAACACAAATTTTCTTTCAATAAGTTCTAGGTCAAGTTCTGCTTCATTAAGGAAAATTCACTACCCATGCTTTGCATCTGTGCTCTTCGACACATGTAGTTTGTACACATTAATTCAGCAGTAGACTACTACTACCTAGCTACGTCAATAACAGTCAGTAGACCTAGTGTAGAACTAGAAAGGAAATCCTTACGCCAACCAGAGGAGTACCCGTAATACATCTGACGCCGTTTTGAACATGGTCTGGTCACAACATCTAAGTCTGATAAGACGATCATTCCAGTATCCTACAGCAGAAAATATCGTCACTGCTTGTTTACTCAAAATGGTCATATATAATTATTAGTATAATTGTACATTTACAGTATAAACATATCGGTAATCCCATGCCCCAATAGGCCGACTGAAAAGGCAAGTGGATACATTTCATAACAATGGCACCATCTCACAGGGTCACATCTCTTAATATCCCCTAGAAGGTGCTTACAAAGTGTCATACAGTGCTTCAGATATATGTACACGTACATAAATACAAAGATACAAACATGAATGTATTGTATCCATGTATTATTATATACACAGATATAAATATGCATGCATAATTTCATACATACATAACAGTACATGCCCATTCAGTCACTGTAGCAAAACAATTAAACGACAAATCAGTGCAATAAGTCTACTGTAGATGTGTAACTATATCAGTATGTTGACAGAGACCCAAATATAATTAACATGTTGACTGTTAGGAACGAGATATCTCGTCATAAATTAGGTATTCCTGGACGTGAGGGACGAGATATCTTGTTCTTCAGAGTCCTATTGATAGGCTTAACAAGGCAAACAATGCTACAATGGATCTTGCCGTCTCAATGGTCCTTGACAGCAGTGATGCGTGTCTGATTAGAATTTGAATCAATTCAGCACATGCTGTGATCCATTAGACCCGCGGCGTATACAGAATTTAAATTATGACACGGCTTCTGCGCTTCGCAGAACAATAGACCCGTCGGTGTCACTGTAACCCCCATTGAATGGTCAGTTAGATACTCTCGCTGTTGCAGCGGCGGATGTGTTAACATGTAATTATTAGCATGGACGTGATGGAGCGGCATGAATGAAACCATGCTTTGGTTAAGAGATGCCAATTATGCTATTCTCATCAAGATTTTACGGAATCCAAAGTTCCAACAACTAACTCAAATATTTAGGTACTGATGCTTTGGTGTTAAGGAGAGGATAAGAATAGTTGAAAACATAATGGTAAAAAGGGTATAATTCCAAATCCCATACCATACCCTAGACTCTCTAGAGGTAGATTTCGCCTTATTTCGTTATGTGGAATCAATAAATTGAGATGCAGAATCAATGGGCACCCTGCAAGGCTGCCAGGTAGTTATATTCAACTCCTGTAAACAACATGTGATCATTTACCATACCATATTTGTAATTATAATAATCTGTCAGTTTGAATGTTAAAAAACACGAATGATAATTCTTTTAATTAAATTTGTCTCAGCCATACATATCCAAAAACAGGGTAGCAAATTATTCTCAAACTTGTTGTGTCTTTTATCCCTTCCTCTCATCATTACCTGTCCTTCAGAATTTGTGCAAACTAAACGACTCAAATTCAGAATTTATTAAATCATCAAACATTACACAACAAAAGTGAAAATTTCTAAAAAAAACTCACCAATAGCAATCTCAACCAACACGGAGAACCACTTTTTCAAACAGAATAGATCGTGTTAAGTTCTTGTACAATGTACTAACTAGATGAGCACTAATTTATTAAATCATTCCAGGTCCCAGAACTGACGAAAACTCGATCATCACTCTACATTATCTAGCAGGTACTCAAACAACAGTGATACTCGCAGAAGAGAATATTGCTTCACAAGTGCTATATGTTAGTCAACTTTCGCTTCATTCCTTAAATTACACAATGACAAACTTGATCCTTGCAACTGATCTCATGTTAGGCCAAAGCATTGTAACAATTTCTACAGGATCCTCACCGTGAAAGCCTTTTTTGAGTCGACATATTCAGATCGCGCTATTCCAGGATTCATTATTGGGTGCCTTACTCGCGACCGTATTGTTCTGCTAAAATGGACTCCATGATGATTTGTGTCTGAAAAATCAGTTATCCAGTGACATTAGAACGGTTGCAGTACCCATATTTTGATGAAACTCACTGGTTTCTGAAATGTCAGAAGTACCGCATAATATTCAGAAAGAAAGCCTGGTATTATTTAGTATGTAGTTTTAGTAAACCTTAGTATTTTTGTCTAAAAGTATGAAAAAGTATACTTACCTATAAGAATCTGAGGAATAATTACGAGTAGCTTGCAAGAGAATCCGTTTAAGCTGTGTTCTTATAGAAATTAAGAAACCAATCTAAAGCGGCATCTCCAGATACCCGGTAATTATGAAAGCAGCCTATCCGAAGTAGTAACCCAAGTAGTTTCTGAGGCACCAGCGTTAATGTAACCAAAGGTTTTAATCTTACATCAAGAAACTGAATACAGATGTCATTTTAAATTTACGTTCCCATTATATCTCTTTGGATAAAATTAAAGTAGACTACTCGAAATAAAATTAATGAATGTAAATTCAGTGATATGCATCAAACATTACACAACAAAAGTGACCAAGACAGATGAAAAGTTGGCAAAGTATGAATAAATAGAAAAGCTTAAAGCCTTTTTTCAATTTTAATTGAAATCAGAGTATACAATAAACGAACAGTGCAAATACGTGGCACAGAGAGCACGAAGAAATAATCATAGCCACCTAATTCCTCAGTAATTCTTGCACAATTCTTATCATTTGGAGAGTTTTGGGAACTATCCTGAGGAAT
>JAQFXW010005507.1:0-10357 GCA_034693945.1 Dendrobaena attemsi
CTCTTCACACAAACACCACCTTTAGTCACTACAAATAACAGTCTTTTCCGGCTACATAAGAAGTTCGTAATCTTTACGGATACGCTATACGTACGTACGTAGGCCTGCTACTGCATAGGCCTACAATCGAGGTAGCGAAACATGCTTAGAATATTTAACCAAAAAGGTCCGAAAGTGTCCCGGTTTTTCACGGCCAAGAAATGGTCACCCTACCTTACTCTGTCATTGCTATCATCTGATGTTTAAATAAATTCAGGATTTAAGATGGTACTAAAGACGATCAAGTGTGAGTTTTTTGTAATTTTTCTATGTAGATGTTTTGAAGAATGGCATGAAGACATTTGCTTGCTAAAATAATCAATCAATAAATCAAAAATAGTTTATTTTTGCAATTAGTTTTATGCAAGTCTATTCATAATTGCTCTGGGGAAGGGGACTTAGTATAATGGATAAGATGCTGGTTCAAAGAAAATAAGATCTAGCATGGAGTTTGGTCAATAGACTCAACCTTTGACCACCAGATGAACTAGTAAATGACTCGCTTCGTCATGTTTACTTCAACTCAGCATCAGCGTTGCAGTCGGGAGCACCTCTGAGTATTAATACACTTGAGGAAGAGCTATAGAAATCTCAGGGGAAAGTAAACATTAAGTGGTAGACTGATTATCATTTAATGACGAGATAAGAGACAGCAGGTATAGAGTTGTTCGCAAAGCAATCAATCCTCAGATCCAGGACGATTTTAAGACATCGCAGGACTCTGAAGTTGTAGTTTTGTTTCGGTAATGGTGCATTGGCGTAGATTTCTCAGGGCTCTGATCTTCGTTTATCTTCTTTAGCCGCGGAACTATCTCCATCGCTTGAACGTTCTCTTTGACGGACGTCGAACTCCTGTTTCTCGATCATCGTCACTTCGAAGAAATCTGCAAGGGATCTTTGCAGTGGAAGAGCAGATTAAGGTTGGACGATATTCAGACAGGCTTTCTGAACTTAACTCTAATTTATGTAAGATTTATTTTGGGTCTTCTGTCGGTCACTCTGCGTGTCTCTTTACTTGTGCCTGTCTTTCATCTTTGTCATCACTCTTACTTCTGCTATGTTCTTTCCTTCACTCAATCAATCAATCAATCAATGTTTTTTATTTTACCAAGAACAAGACATGGACAGTGGACACAGCAACTGGTCAGTTGAGCAAAGTTGGACATAGTTTTGTCGTCATTCACCAATAATAAAACCCAAAGGGAGACTGTCCTGCTGTGTACTTGTATCCTTCTGCCTGTTTGTCTTTGGTTTCTCTGTCTCTCATAGTCTCTGTTGGAAGAAATTAAATGCTTAATTGGCCTGGACGTCTTGTCTGTTGGAGGCTGCAGATGCAAGGTACAAACTGTTAATTACAAGTATGTGCTGACAAGATTGAGTCGACTTATGGCTGTCTTCAGTCTTCTGAACTTCTGAACTTTATAAGAGCTGTATTATCGAAAAATAAATAATTGTATTGAATTGTGTTGAAGAGATCGTTGGGTCATTTAATCTGCTTCTGTATTATTTTTAAATGCTCCTGGTAGATTTTCAATGCATCTGGGAAATGGCATTCTGAATTTATTAATGAACACATTCTTGTATACTAACTGTTGTAGATATATCCTTACGAGAAGC
This sequence comes from Dendrobaena attemsi, assembly GCA_034693945.1. Taxonomy (NCBI): domain Eukaryota; kingdom Metazoa; phylum Annelida; class Clitellata; order Crassiclitellata; family Lumbricidae; genus Dendrobaena; species Dendrobaena attemsi. Next base: position 1,657 of record JAQFXW010005507.1, read on the forward strand.
TTGCTCTAGATAGTACAGAACGACCAACTGGTTTGGACAGTAGCAGTCTTGAGGTACTTCACTGCATTGTTGTTAGCTTTCCAATGCTGCTGTCTTTTTGCTTTCTCGTTTTTATTCATTTACTGGCTCTCCTACCCGGCTAACGCTCGGGTCGTTTCCCTGGCGTAATTTTGACGGCCTTGTCTATAGGCCTAAAATACCACCAACTGTTCACCCGGGCTGGTATGTCTATCTTACTGGCAAAAAGATTTAGCGATTTAATATGCGTTTTGCGTATCAATGGCAATACAGACAATACAAAACCTGACCCAAACCGACTCTCAAGACGCGTTATAATGTGGTTTGAACCGACCATCACGATACCACGGCATCCCCGATATAACAACTATGCCGCTCTACCGGGGCTTGACCATGGCTAAGTAGGCCCTATTGTCAATGATCTGAAATTCCTACAAACCGGTAGGCCTATATCGCTTACCCGCACATCGAGAATTGAATGCGACTCAAGTGGATACTTTATTCGTTGGCACAGTTATAGGTTAGTACTTAGTCGTAAATATTAAAATAATTGATATAGGTCTATATTGAACTCTTGAACTGTTTCTAGGCCTACTTAACATAATTTGTCCCATACATAAAGCCATAGGGCCTACGGATTTCTGTCCCATAAAAAATTAAAATGACACTGCATGTTCCGTTTAAAAATCGTTAGGGCCATGTTCGGAATTGCTCGATAGTAGGCTATAATTATTTTTGACCTCGTGAACTGTTTAGGGTGTATAATTAAAATTACGAACCGGAATTATTTAATGTAACCACATATAAGCCTATTATTAAGCGATACTGTGAGTATACTTTCTGCTAGAAACCAGTGGCGGATCCAGGGGGGGACCGGGGGGCCCGGGCCCCCTTAGCCATAACCCTAACCCGAATTCATTCCGAAAACCTAACCCTTATTTCAATGCTAACCCATTTAAAATTAATAATAAGTTAAAATGAAATCCAAAAGAATGAAACAACTTAAACAAGTACGGTAGCCTATTTTCTATTTTATATCAAATTGTTTGTTAGACTGCAGACATTTTCTAGTTAACTATTGCACTACATAAATAGTGTATGCGCAGTGCGAACGGTGCTGACATTTGTTTAGAGCAATTGAAAGACCGATAGTCGCTGGTTGTTAATTATACGCATTCACAAATTATGGATGACTCACAAATTATGGGCGTCACCCATAATTTGTGAATGGACTCCAAAATAAATTAACGATGCGTCCATGGACTCAAAAATAAATTACTGCGGTGTCACATGATATTGCATTAAAAAAAGTCAACAAATTTTTTTATCGCGCTCGCGCGCGAATGTCCTTTCTAAGGTCTTAACTAAACCCTAACTTTAGCCTAATGCTTACCCCAATTTAACCGTAACGTTTTTTTATCAAGGAAATAAGAAAATGTTTGATTGATGACAAAATAACATTAAATTTTTGGGAAGATGAGTTGCGAAATTTTTGGGCCCCCCCTTTGTGAATTTCTAGATCCGCCGCTGCTAGAAACATATGAGCAATTGAATGGCTCTCTTTCGGTTAAACTCAAAATGTTCCGATGCTTACTGAATTGAAACTGATCACCGGTTTCGATTGTCAATCATAGTTAGCTCCGCCCATCTGCTGTATGAACAGACAACAGTTACGCGTGGATGACGTCGTTTTATTAAACAGGGCTGTTAGCTGCAGCTAACCGTAGACAGTCAACAGTGCCTTAATAATAACGTCAACGCAATACGCGAATTATTTAAAACCAATTTGAAACTTTACATATCCATATCTCGGAAACGAAATGACGCATCAAGTTGAAATTAGTAGTGCAGATTGTAAATGCACAGGAGTACATTTCATGAAAGTTTTACATCTCAATCGGCCTTAATATGGAGTGTATGGCGTTCGCTTTTTTGTTGCTACATCCACCAGACACGACACGAGACACCGGACAAACAAACATCCATCGTTGTAACTGCGTTTTATAGTATAGATTCATCTCCTTATTCACTGTATGACTGCAAGAAGTCTGGTCTATAGAGTCATCGGACTCTGTTTGGTTGAGCTCTGCGTTTATTCGAGAACCCACCAGCGGTTACCTTGTCAGTCTTCTGAGCGTTGTTTTCTGCCACGTGGGACTAGGGGTATACTTGTTCTGAAATATTTGGAACCTGCAGAGGAGAAAACGTTTTGTGTGGTTTGTAATCGTAAGCTTAATCTCCGCCACGAGCAGATAAGAGCAGGACACCATATAGCTTATTCACACGTGATTAGAGCTTCCTAGATTGTAATAATAACTCGAAGCTCAATATGAGTGCGTCGCTTTTGAGCATAAAATGTAGTAGTATGCGTATACACTAGGCAGCATATTTATAATGTATTATGTGAATAGTATAGATCAATACAAATCTAGTCCTTAGTATAATCAAATTTATGTTTCTGTGCAATCTAAAGACAACAATCTTCGCCTATCAGTTTCCTTCTCTTCATCCTTCCCTCAGCCTCTCTCTCTATCTCTATATATCTCTGTCTTTCTCTATTTTCTTTCTCTCTTCGCCTGTGTTCCTCTTGGTTCTTGCGCTGCTGTGCGGCTGTTCTTCGGGTGCTCTTCTAGAAAGGTCGATATAGTACGTCCGTGAGGAGACACGTGTCTTCCGGTCAATCACCGATGCGCCAAGGGGCGTAGTAATACACGGAAGAGAGAAGCAGCGAATTAGTTTACTAAGTTGTCAGATCGCCTTAGAGCGACGCAAATTGCCGAAAACATACGCGTAATTTTATAATGCTGATGGACGACCGTTGGTCGCGTTAATAATTTAGATTGAAAGTCCTCCGAGGGATGAGTGGGACGAACGCCCGGCTCACAACACTCATTACCATTCGACTGAATAGAGACACGCTGCGGCCGACGAGACTACCGGACCGAGACAAAGGCAGGCAGAAAGACGGAGGGAGAGGCAGACATACGAAGTCAAACACACAGAGAGGAAACAGTGAGAGAGCAGACAGACAGATAGACAGACAGAGGGGAGAGAAAGAGAGAGGAGGAGAGGGAGACGGTGATGCACTTTGTTGAAGATCATCGTCTTCGGTTCGTCTGTACCGTTGAGGATTTGCGGAAGAAAAGAAACTCTTGTTCATGAAAGGTAGACGGATATGGAAACGTAGGAACAGATGGAAGGAAGGAACGATAGAGAAGAGAATTAGGAAGACAGCTGGTGATATCCGCAGGTGTTAGAGGGACACGTGGACAGACAAAGGAATCAAAATAATGAAGTCACTATTATGGTTATTTGTAACAAAATCACTTATAAGTTATTATCGTTATCTCAAACATTTCTAGCGCACTCAAAAAAGCCAAGTCGTGGCAATCAACTTTTCATAGACTCCCAGTCAACTCAAAATCGACAGACGACGGGTGAATTCGGTTCCAGATCAAAATCTAAAATTTGGTTCTGCAGGCAGACTAATATAGAACTGAATGCCGATCTATTGCTTTCATGGTAGGCAATTGGTTGCAACGCTCCTCGTGGTTATACAGTAGCCTAGATTCTTCTTCTCGTGGTAATACATTTTTTTATTTCGCGGCTACATTTTCTTTTTCATGGTTAGCCTATATTATCTATTTTCGTGTTTGCACTTTCTGTTTTACATGTTTATGCTTTTTTGTTTTCGTGGTTCTGTTTTTCATTATTATGCTTTTTTGTTTTCGCGGTTACACATTCTATTTTTCATTGTTATACTTTTTGTTTTCCTGGTTACAGATTCTGTTTTACATGGTTATGCTTTTTCAAGGTTACAGATTCTGTTTTACATGGTTATGTTTTTTTCAAGGTTACACATTCTCTTTTTCATTGTTATGCCTTTTGTTTTCGTGGTTGAACAATCTATATTATAGTTATACAATTTTATTTGCGGACACATTCTGTTGTTCATTGTTTGTATTTGATTTTGTGGTTAGATCTGCTTTTATAGTTGTGCATTTTATATTCGTGGTAACACATTCTACTTTTCATAGCTATTTACATTGGTTTCCTTCTTCGTGGATCGGTCGACGCTACACGTTCTGTTTTATGGTTTACATTTTTTATATATAGTTGCACATATTATATTTCATACTTATACATTTTTTCGTAGTAACACTTTCTGTTTTTCATGGTTATACATTTTTTGTGATTACGCGTAATGTTTCTTATGTTTGTAAATTCTGTTTTTCATGATTATAAATTTATTTGTGTGGCTATACATTCCATTTTTGATCGTAATACATTTTTCGTGGCAACGCAATCTGCTTTTCATGGTTGTAGAATACATTTTGTTTTTCATGATTATACACTTGATTCTGTGTGGTATAAGCATTCTATTTTTCGTTATACATTTTTTCGTTGTAACCCATTCGGTTTTTCATGGGTGTACATTCTATTTTTCACGGTTAGCCTATATTACATACATTTTGTGTTTCGTGGTTATACATTGAATTTCTAGGCCTATATTCTTCTTAAATCGCAACACGCAACTCAACAATGATATAATATAAGGCAAACCTTATTGTCATGTTGTATTTCAAGTTTTACGTTTGACTAAAGACGGAAAACATTAGTATAGCTAGATTGTATAAATAGAAACCTACAACCCTGTCTACAGTTGGAAGTGTAGTTTGAAGTGAATCGTAGAAACCGAATAGGCCTGTAGCTTTTAACAACAGATTCAGAGACGAATAACGATGAGGAACGAACTCACCCGATCCCCCTCAGTGGATAATTTGCAGAGCTGAGCAGATCGTATGTAGATTTCGTTGGTCTATGCATGGATCCTAAGTATTAATTGTGCTCTTTACCCTTTCCATTGGACTTTTGTTTTTCAATGTCGTGATTTCTTTAGAACAGAACGTCGCAGGCTATTTTATATAATCAATATAATAATATGCCAAAATGACGAAGCAATTAAAATAGAAGCATCAGGATTTGTCCAAAATGTCATGACCAGGGAGTGCTCAATTAAGAAATGATGATGATGTTTTATATAACTATGCTGCAAGGTCTAAATCATTAACGTTTTGTCAGCTGCAGAAACAAGTACTTAGTAGGTCAAATAATAATTAATCGTTCAACGAGTGCCACACGAAACTATTAGATTGCGCTGAAATGATAAGACAGCATTCTATGCAGCCTATCTAGTCCAATCTGTCTGTGCTTCGTAATCTCCTATTTTACTTTATCTGCATGTCTCTATCTATCTCTCTGTCTGTCTGCAACTGACTCTGTCTGTCCTCATAGCTGCGTCTGACTTTCTGATTCGACGCTGTCTGATCTGCTTTCGTATCGACGGCCTCGTCACCATGTGCCACTGCCCCTGGGGACTGTATGCATCGTGGGAGGGGGATACAGGGAGCAAAAAGCAGAAGGGGAGTAGGGGAATGAGGAGGAGAAGGAAGATGAACAGCAGGAGAAGGAGGAGCAGAAGGAACAGAGGGATAAATTCATTCATCGACACACTCCAGCATCCTCCAAAGGACCAGACCATCCATCGCTTCCAGTCTTTGCATTCTTCCCTCTGTCTGTCTGTTTGTCTGCGTGTGTCTCTGTCTATGTGTGTCTCTCACCACATCCAATCCACCCACTCCTTCCTTCGCTACTTCATCTTCCTTCTCTTTCCGCATTACTACCACCACCATAATCACCACCATCACCGTCACCCCACCTCCAGCTGCAGCGAAGCATCCACCTATTACGCGTCGTGTTTATTAGATTTCGTCATGAAATGCGTCATTAGATCGATTTCTAAAGGAAATCTGGTTGTGCTTTGTAAATTATCCAGTATATACGCCGTCGCGTTCCTAACGGAGATTCAGCTCACACACACCGACTACATATATCGACGCACCCACAATGGCATCAGGAGCCACACTCTCTTCAGTTACAACACATATCGTAGCAGACAGCTGAACGAATCATCGTCTCTCGTTCTCTGCAGCTTTTGTCTCTTCTATATTCTTTTGTTCATTCTACGAAATTTGTAACTCTGAAAATGAGAATTGCATGCATGTATCTCGATCACCAAACTCTCATTAAGTTTGAACATGCATAGACCTGCACTTCATTATTGATAGAGCATAGCTTTATTCTGATGTTGGTATCTCACAATATCACCATAATTGGCAAAATAAAAGTTAAGTTATTGGACGTTAACATTTTTGTCACAGCAATCGATGCTGCAGTCGTAATTTGTAAAGTAAGAGTATAGTTCCTCATTGCGAGGTGTTCGTCAGTAAAATAGGCCTACAAGACATTCTGATGATTTTAAGCTACTTACCATGGATTTGTTGATGTCCTGTGTAACGAAAAGTAACGAATTAGCCTAACTGCGGTCTTGATCATTGAAACACGTAAGCCTACAATTTAAGACGATTAACTGAGACCAAAGTAAAAAATTACTGAAAATAATATTCTCATCCATTTTACGTGGTATAATGATATGCATCTAATATTATCATGTGCAGAATGAGTGTTTAATTCATAGGTTCCGATAATCAGAAATGTTAGAGAATGTACTGCTTCAGAACAAGTCATTCATTCTTGTAGGTGAGGACTTGCAATCTATCTGTATGTCGGTCTTTGTACGCTCCTCTATAGGCTTGACTGTGTACGTGAAAGACACAATGGGTGATTTTCCAGCGTGTTAGACTCATTGCTTTCTGATTGCACTGACCAACGGATGTGGACATCATCATCAGCAGCAGCAGCAGCAACCACCGTATACGTCGTATACTGTTGGAAGAGACGCCTACTTTGGCGCGTGATTAGATTCGACGAAATTCCGGCCACTTATTTGATAAACGTGAGTGGGCTTTGCGCAAATACGATTATCAAAGACTCAAAAAGATGCGTCCAATTGAATTTGGCGAGGGTGTCGACGCGTCGATCTTGTTCCCTCCCCACCTCAGCCCCACTCCTCCCTTGACGCCCGATTCCTCACTGTATAAGAAGAAGCAGGCGACGGGAGGGGAGAGTGGGATGATTGGCGATGGGCGGAGGTTGGGTTGATGCTGCTGCTGGTGATGGTGGTGGTGGTGGTGGAGACGATGCTGATAGAATTGCTTGCGTACCGACGACAACGACGGCTGCGGAAGAGGAAGAAGATGAGAAGGAAAAGGAGAAGGAGAAGGAAGAGGAGGAAGAACAAGAGGAAGTGTAGGAGGAGAAGTGAAGTCGATGATGGTCTAATCTAAATCGAGCGAAGAAGAATCGCTCGCTCTCTCGCTTCGTTTGTTCGTCAATTTAGACACTGACGACGATCGAAAGAAAGGAAGGAGGGAGGTATGGAGGGAAGGGTGTATGGATGGATGGAGAGATGGATGGATGGATGGAAAGATGAATGGATGGATGGAGAATAGATAGATTGATGGAAAGATGAATGGATGGATGCATGAATGGATGGATGGATTGATGGATGGAGACATGGATGGATGGATGGATGGATGAAGAGATGGATGGATGGATGGCGATGGCTGGCTGAAGAGACGGTTAAATGGATTGATGGACGAAGAGATGGACGGATGGATGGATGAATTGCGATGGCTGGCTGAAGAGATGGATGGATGGATTGATGGATGGAGAGATGGATGGATGACGATGGCTGGCTGAAGAGACGGATGGATTGATGGTTGGATGGATGGATTGATGGATGAAGAGATGGAAGGATGGATGGATGCATGCAAAGAAGGGAGAATGAATAGATTATGAGTGCAAGGAAGAAAAGAGGATGGACGGAAGGGTAGAAGAAAGGGAGGAATGATCGAAGGAACGGAGTAGGCTATGGTTTGACAGAATTAAGGACTGAAGGGTGAGAGGAAGAGAGTGGGGAAAGTAATTATGGATGGATGAAAGAATGAATGCAACAAAATATGAATTGATTGAATAGAAAGATAGATTTATGAATGGAAGTACTGATGCTAAATAAGTTAGCATATTGGTTCCGAGAATTATAGTTTTATTAATATTCAAAAGCTCCAGATCTTAATCACTTTAAAAGAATGAATACTCCGCTACTGATGAATCGCTTCTTTCACCGACCTTTTCAGGTAACGCGGTAACAGACCTGTCATAATAAGGTCCTAAAAATGGGAAGTTTGGTCAGCCTATAGAGAATCTATACAGATTCCTCGATATCGAACTTATTTTTGATTCGGCCTAATTTAAAAGTAACCTGCAGGCTTACGAATTAATAGTTAACAACGCAAAAAACTCTAGATTTAGGCCTATGATTAATCATATTTAGTTGATAAAAGCGCTTTGTACACGTTAGGCCTACATATTAGTATAGCTACATCAGGAGCGCGTGGGCCTTGTGTTTGCAAGGTACCGAGTACGAACCCGATGTCTGTCGACACTCAGAGATGTAACATCTCCGGCTAGCACAAAGGGCGTGTGTGGATCAATGGGATAGTCAATGCCTTGCGTCCGAAGGGTCGCGGGATCGATTCAGACCCGAGCTACTACGTAAGGACCTTGAGCAGGTCCTTCACCTACAGTTGCTCGTGGCGCTTCGGCGTGAGAACTCCGACACTCACTCGGGCTGTAGTCGGAACCGCCTCTGAGTAGTAGAGGACTTGAAGGGGCGGTATAGAAATGCGTAAATAAATCAGATTTTAGGGCCTATGATAAG
>JAQFXW010005508.1:0-10357 GCA_034693945.1 Dendrobaena attemsi
CACACCTCCGGGCTGTAGTCGGGACCGCCTCTGAGTAGTAGGAGACTTGAAGGGGCGGTGTAGAAATTTGTGAATAAATAAATAAATAAATTACTCACTCAGTCAGATCGTTTTTGGTATGTCCTTTGAGTGGGTGTCCGGGAAGGTGCCTTGGACTATCTCATTTTCCAATTAGTTTTAATTCTTCGTCGTTATGTATCCAAAGTACGTCATCTTCGATTTTTACTGATTTAAGCAGATTTCTTTATTTTATAACCTGATTTATCCAGATTTCATGTATTTTCGAATTTCTGAACTTCTTGTTAATGTTTTCAAGATAGTGAGAAAATACATTTTCAGCAGAGCTCCGCGTCAATCTCTGCACCGAAGAAAAGACGTTTTTTTCATTCCATTCAATCAGTTCAGCTTGGCGCGGAACAAAGGCGGCTTTGTATCGTCTCTGTCTTTTGATTATGCGTCCCTCAGGCGGGAAAAACAGGTTAACGTGATTAAATTGTTTCTTGACAAAGGACCAGAAAGAATCCCTTGTCGAAAGGAAACCGGAGAAAAGAGGATAAGAAAAAAAAGACGAAGGATTCATTCCAATGAAAACCAACGAATCGTAAGAAATTGAAAACTAACCGGAAATGGACATGTAAGCTTATAGGGCATACAAAAGCGTCGAAGGCTACGACGCTATATAAAATGTTCCTCATAAAATTGAAATCGAGGTTTTTTCTGCTGTTTGTCGCACAAAGAGCGATTTCGAAACAGAAAGTCAGATCAGCAGAGCGCTATATAAATTATGTTATAAATCAAGTTCTGTCATGCAAGCGCTTTTATACGAATCAACTCGATAGCCATGGTTCTTCTTTTGCTGAAATATGTAAGCCTATCTCTGTCGTTCTCCTGACAAGTAAGACGATGGACACATGCATGACTTTTTTTCTGTTCTTAATATCTTTGTTTTCTGATTTGGAACAATAAAAGTGTGGTTATGGTTATGGTTAAGTGGACAAAATGGGATGCATCATAAACAGAGGAAGATACACAGATAGACATACATATACATCACCATCACACGCAAACATACACACACACACATTTGAACGTATTCACACAGACGGAGAAGGATTCAGCGGGATGTAGAACGACATAGCAAGCTGACGAGAGACAAACGAAGTGACTGTAGACGACGCAATTAACGATAATGGTCTGCGTTTAATTAACTTCAAGAAGACGGAAACCCACTTCGAAGCAACGCCGCCTGTCGACATTATACACACACAGAAATACCATTAGGGCACACATGCATATAGAAACATACAACAACATGTAAACACATGCATACAGACCTAAACACAGAGACTCTCATGCACATAAAAAAGAAGAGACCGAGAGACAAAGATGCAGACAGACAGAGGCGCATTTAGGTGGTTACGGGTTCAAATCCCGAAATATTAAAAAAAATAATGAGTTTTAATATAAAACCCTTGCAAAACCTACCCAGAAATTATTTGTGCTATAATTTTTTGTCCATTTGTCAAATTCGAAAATGCAACTAATCTTTTTAAAAAGTCAGTACTAATCTATGGACGTAACACGGTTTTCCAGACATAAAATTGAAAATTTTGATAAAATTAAAATACCTAAAAAAGGTCATCAAAATTGTTTTATGCGCAACCCCCGAAAATATGTCCTGGCTACGGCCCTGCAGGCAGACACACACAGAAACCCATTCAGCAGGACATAAAGATACGATCGAATCGAGGCACAACGAAAACCAAAGACACCAGGAGGACATACTATAATGATCTTCTGTTGAAACGACGCTATATAAAGTCGCGATTTAAACCACAGTTACCGAGAAACCCATTCACAAACACACACACACACACACACACACTCAAACATAAACTCACACACTCACACTGACACACTCACCTACACACATAACATAACATAACATAACATAACATAACCTTTTATTGATTCAAAACAAAAAAATTATAACATTAACACAAGTAAGAGTAGAAACGTAATGCAAACAAGTCATGTAAATATACGAATAAAACCATGTGCATGATTGCAGTCTGGAACGTGAATAAATTAAATGTGGGACTGTTGTCTTACAGAAACGAATCGTCAGAGATGACACAAGGAATCAAAGTACGGGCCAGCTCGTTTGCATGACACGCACGCACAAAGACACACAGAAAAAGAATCAGCGTCAGACGCGGACATAGAAGCGGTCAAGCAGACACTGATATAGAAATAGAAGAGCTAATTAAATTAGGAACAACAACAGACTCAAAGCTCCATCCAGTCACAGCGATAGAGGCGCACAGTGAAAGTAAGCTAGATAGAAGCCGCTTTCCGTGTGTCGTCTGAATCAACGAATTTCTATATAATACACCAGTGTATCTTTTTCGCAAAATAAATTCCTCTCATGACTGACTCTTTTATCTGCTTAACGCCAGATGCACTGATTTGAGACGGTCCTTTATTTGCGTCGACTGAGATAAAGCCATGCATTGTGTCTGTGTAACTGCGTATATACTGCATATAATTATGTCAGAATGTTGCCCAAGAGTGGATTCGATGCAAAATATCCTGTGACAGAACATTACGTTTTTTGTTAAAACCTGAAACCAGAAGACCAAGACTTCTTACTATATTATGAAGAGCAAGAGGTTTGGTCTCAAGATTCAGACTTTAAAAACAGACTATACAGTGCACTTGAGTTCAAGATTTTTTGCCACGAGGATAACGAGATTATATACAAAAATAAATAAAAAAAATAATGATAAAAATTATTTCGAATCACTGGATGAAGAAATGATATTGGGTCGACTTAATGCTGGAGAAAACTTTACTTATCTCTGATAGCAAATACACGGTAGGCCTAATAGGAAAGGACTTACATTCGGTTACAATGAAAATAACATGTCGAACCACAGCTGCAAGAGAATTTAATTTCCTCAGGTAGCAATGATGATAGATAGGTTTAATGTGTTGACTCACAGCTGCCAGAGATTTCAATTATAATCTATCCAGAGGCGATCCCAGTTGTTCAGACACGAGAGCAAGAAGAAATAGATAGAATGACTGAAAGCATCGATGTTGTAGGAGAGAAATTAACCGTTTTAATTTTGCAATTAAGCTATGACAAGAAGTAGATATTAGGCACGAAATGAAGCAATCTCACAATTCGTAACACTTAGGCCCCTTTGCATAATTCAAAACTTGTCATCGACAAGACTAGTAGAGATTCCATGTTTAAATTATTATTTATGGTTTCAATCGGGCAGTAGAGAAGATGGCAATAGGCCTATATTATTTGTTAGAAACCTCTCCCGGATTAAATATAGTCACAAGAACGTCTCGGAACATCAACTCGACAACTTAAAAGAGCATGAGACGTCAGATGTTTTTATTTGTCTACAGAATTTTTTCTAATAACCGAATCAGATCATTATAGACATAAAAGGAAGTGGAAGAAATAGAAGCCGGAAAGAGAGAGAGAGAGAGAGACAGACAGACAGACAGACAGACAGACAGAGACAGACAGAGAGTGAGAGCACGCGGTCTCCGTTTATTATGGAGGAGTACCGACTGCCTCTTCGACCGGTGGGGGTCATCGTGGATATCGACGACCACCAGTCACTCAATGGAGACGGAGGAGGTGACCCCGTTGCTCCTCCTCCGCTCGGTGCAGCTGAAGAGGAGAGAAGGGATCGCTAAGAAGTGTGTATTATATTCAGACCCATGCAGATAATATCGACTGCAGCGACGACACAGAGAATTAAGGTCAAGAAAATCGTTGAGTTGCTTCGGTATAGACGGGAATCGAATTAAATCTGAGTTTAAAAGACACCTTTGCGTATATATGACCTCCTAGATAGATATGATACATGTATGCCCAAAATCTATAGGTTTGACCTACATGCCATCAGTTATCAGCAGTCTATTAAATCTGAATTACGAATTTCCGAGTTCACTTTTGTCGCTTTTCTCTAAGTGATAAACTGAAAAATTCAGAGAGAAAGAGATACAGAGAGAGAGATACAGAGAGAGACAGACAGAGAGACAGACATAGAGAGAGACAGATATAGAGACAGACAGAGAGACAGAGACAGAAAGAGAGAGTATCTATTTCTGAATTACAATATAATTGTATGCATAATCTTTCATGACGTAATTTTGATCAACTTATGATAGTCATTTGAATTCCAGTTAACATGGGTCAACACGATTCTTCCTCCTTGCTTAGTTCGAATTGAGTAGCCTGTAGTTACACACTATTGTGTGATGATATAGTATTGCAGACTTGCAGTCAGAATTTCAAATTTCCGGAGCTTCCCTCAGGTTCCTGTTTGTACCTAATGAAGTTTGGACGGACCATTTCCAGATTCGGACCCAGGCCTTCTGCAGATGCGAATCTAGCAGAACCAGAGTTAAGCATATGTAGCCCTATTGTATATATATAATATCAAATGCATGTATCTGCCATCTGTATAGAACCTACCTTTGTATATCCTCGACTTGACTACAAATTCTATTCTGATATTGAAGCAATCAATTGCAATCATCCAACGTAGGTTTCTAGAAGTTGACGAGGTCTGCATGCCATGGACTCTCATATGGCGCAGACTAATTGCGAGATTTGCATCCACATCCCAACGTTTATCAAGACACGTATAATCGTATCATGTCTAATGATGCTACGTTACTGGTTGTCGTATTTGTAATAAGGTGATGTCAGGTCAAGTGAGGTGAATATCGTTTTAATGAATCTGATTGGATAAACCTCTGTCTCTGTCTCTGTGTTTCTGTCTGTCTATCTATATCTATCTATCTGTCTGTCTGTCTGTCGTTCTGTTTCTCTCTCTCTCTCTCTCACACACACACACACAAACACACACTCTAACGCTTTCTGTCGTTGACTATAATAGACTGCATTAAACTTTTCTGACTAAGGGTCATTGAGCAAAATAATAGGCTTACGAATTACTTGTCTTATAAATTTTGCATCACTATATAGTCTTCGATTAGTCTTAAATTGAACTAGCGGCACTATCCTATCTATAACTTATTAGGGTATGCGAAGATGAATTTTAAGCCAGATTAATACGAACAAATGAGCTAAATTCATTCAGCGCTCATGAATTAGCTGGTATACCCTGCTCTTGACTTTCGAGTGGCGCTCTAGAAGTGTTAAGATTACGATAAAGATTGCATTAGCTTTTGCTCAAAAAGAAGCAGTTGCGTGGCTCTCATTACCCAGAGCAAGGTCTGACAGGCGTGTTTATTTTGATTGCCTGTATAACATGGAACGTTTATGAAAATCGATCCAACGACCGATGCTGGCGATGTTTGGATAGAATCCATCAGTTCAACACCACATCTGATGACATCAAAGACCGATGACGTAGACAGAGAAAGAAGCTTTGCTCAGTTGTCGGCAATAAAGCACTTGAGCGTATTATACGAGACAAGATTCTGTGTGTTGTATTTCTAAGTAGCGCTGCAGTCTCATGGGTGCATGCATGGTGAGATTTACTTGTCATGACATTGTAGGTCTACACGCAGAGTGATCTGTAAAAAAGAACATTGCAAACTCTATCATAGTCTGTTACAGCAAATTATTATTGTTTACAATTCTGGCTTTTGTCATTCACACACATATTATTTTTATGCCGCCTGTTTCGGAGAGGATTGTGATAATAAATAACACACTGGTATACTGCAAAGATCATAAGAACCGGTTCGCCTTCCACCCGTCCCCCTCAGGAGATAATCTCAGCCTTTTTTTTTACATAGGTGGCGCTGCAGGTGAAATAAGATACAGAATGAATGCGTACCTTGCATGATTGCGTCATACGGTTAAATTTGCCTCCTAGGTAATAACATACGATCATCCGTTCATAATAAAATTATAGTGGTAATCTGCTTGACCTGTGTTTGGAGCGCCTCTGATTAGGGATCTTGCAGAGCCGAGATAGAAATGTTGATTGATTAATTGATTGATTGAAGCTTTGCTGTGTCCGTTTTAATGTCAACTAAACTTATTAGTATTATAATAATTATTATTGGTCATTTTGAAGCAAGATTACGTGTATATATAGTCCTACAGGTATACGCAACTAATAAAAAATATATGGCAGTTGATCTTGGCGTTTTTCTATGATATTCACTTCACTAACCTTGTCCAATTCTCGGCCATCTGTACTACCTGGAACTATTATTACGTAATAATAGTCTTAGGTACTACAACGTGCTCATAATGATCAATTTAGAAGACGGGGTTCAGACCAGGAGTCAGTTAAGCGTGAAGCTTTGAACTTTATTGTGTGCGAGTGTATCTGCGTAAACCTTAGAAGATTGCCTCTGAAAATCAGTAAACAGCTGCAATCTTGGGATAACTGTCTTAGACATGCATGCCTAAACTGTAATCTATTATAGTACACGTAGTCGTAAGAGAACATACAGAGTCTCGTTCATCGTGTAAATATCTGGGTTTTAAACTGACCTTTCGTTAGAAAGTTTAGAGACACAGTTACAATATCATCCATTTTTATGTTAAAATTTGTGGTTTTAAAACCAAAGGCCCAGCATGAGCGACACGACCTTCTCATGCACTTATATGATGCAAGACTTCATCGTTCAGAAGCCGCGTGGATATGCACTTGAAAATTCTGATTTAGTGTCTGAAGAGTATCTGATTGTCTCATAAACAGTCTGTGGCCAATGCTCGAGCTCTTTGTCTGGTGCAAATAATATTCCAACGATCCACGGTCGCAGACCAATTTCAACGGACCATAATATAGCCAGTACCAGTCTGACATTAACTGTCGAGCGTTATGGATTATCTCCAGCCCTCTATACGTCCCATGCGTATCGGTCGGGCTTAGGGGTCGTATACCAGACACCACGAGATATAATCATCCAGCGTGTGTTCGTTGACAGTCACATTCTTTCGTGGCTTCGTCCGTTCTGAAGATTTGTGGATCAGAATACATCGAGCATTTATTGTTTTGCATATTGAGGTCATGCAGCCAAAGCAGAGATGCGGTGAGACTTGTACTAGAATGAGATGTACATACATGTGTAATTTATTATGTGGGTTCAGGCGTAAAGTGAACGATTCCACTGATAGCAATAGCCGCCGCCGTTGATCTTTTCAACCCAATGCTAAATCTCTTAATGCATTGTTGACAGTCAGATACATGTATATAATTATATACTAGCTGGGGTACCCGGTGTTGCCCGGGGTAAAGAAATTTGGAGACTGTCCCTTTGGGAAGACATGGGCGAACAGCGAAATCTACTACCTAGAAATAAAATGCGATATCAAAAATAATTTATTTCGGATAATGGGTTAGAAACAAATTTCCTTCGAGAAGAAACAAATTCGTTAGTTTGTTCCCTTTAGGAACAAACAATTGGAACAAACAGTTTGCGCTATAAATTTTTTGAACATGGGTTACTTTCTTCTCTTTTTGCTGAGCTTGTTCCCTTCGGGAACCAAGAATTGCGCTGTAAAAAAGAAAGACAATTCGCTATTTCCTTCTGAAATGGGTAGTTTGTTCTCTTCGGGAACCAACAATTGCGCTGTAAAAAGAAAGACAAATTGAATGAAGACAAATTATTTTTTCTGGAAGAAACACGTTCGGGAACAAAACATTCGCTATTTCCTTTGGAAATGTGTAGTTACTTCCCTTCAGAAAGACAAATCGCTTAGTTTGTTCCCTTCGGGAAGAAACGGGGGAACGCGAACCCCTCCACCGGGTGCCCGATGCCCCCACCGACACAATAGTGAAGGTTTGTGGGTGAAAAGCTCCAAAACTGGCGAAGTGCATCACGTATATTGTATATGCACACATATGCAATTATGCATACATGTACACTGGCAGACGTGTGTGAACGCAGGCACGTGCCTATAGTCTGTTGTCTCTGTGTATGCAACTATGCTAGATAATGATAGCTGCCGGCAATGTGTCTGATTTCTGTATGCTGATTGGCTACCACCTGCGCATGTATACCTGCCTCATGCTTGCATGGCATATAATTATATATATATATATATAGAGTTATATAACTTATATTATATCGTCGTCGTCAGCTGTGTGTATGTGTGTTTCTCTCTGTGTGTGTATACAGGTGCAGACGGAATATCCTGCGAATCCTCGATAGTAATCCTATGCAGGTTCTGCTCTATGTTCTCGTCGTCCTAGACGCCGGTGTCGTCATCGCTGAGATCCTTCTAGACCTACATGCCATGCGCAGTAGGCAAACGATACACTACATATAGACACAGACTATAACATACAAGCATTGCATATACATAGGCCTATATATATGTATGATTGTATGTATATGCAATGCATGCTTTCCGGCACACATAAATAATAATAATACAAACATACGTAAATACGTGTATAAATATATACGCACATACATGTACTTACATTCATGTGTAGAAACAAACAAACATACACTGTACATACATTTATATATGCATACATAAGACATACATACATACACTGGCTAACATTAACATGATCTTAATGCAAATGGCACCCATTGACAGCAGCCATGTCAACCAAATTTCCTCCTTTGCTTTCACTCTTTCTTTCTTGGTTTCCTTCTATCTTCCATTCTTCCTGTCCAGCTTCGTCGTTCTCTTTCCGGTTTCTAATCTCCATGTTTTCCCTTAGAATGGTGCCTCATAATAATTATTATTTATGTTTTTGTTCCCGTTGATCCACGCATACAGTCTGAATGTTATTGTGTCTATAATTATGTAAAGCTAGAGGAAAGACCCCTTGGCCATGTCCGAAACCCAATACTTTCCTGGCTGAAACTGGAAATGGTACAGAGAGCTAGATAGATAGTCAGACGTCGTTCTCAAGTGCAAGAGGGATGTCACGTTTATTCCAGGCAGCTACAGTGTATGTAAAGCACACGTGGCCTTTTTCCAGCCTTCTTGCTGCAAGCGTGTCTGCTGTTAGCAGATATATATAGGCCTAAGATATTATGGCATGCAGAGCTCTCTGTCCAAATAAAGCGTAGCCCACAAGTTGATTAGAAATTCTAATGAGGGTTTCTGATCAAAGATGGCGGCGCATGTAATTCTATCCGCCGCTTGCTTGATTTAGCAATTAACTTCAGCGCATTGAGTGTCGTCTTCTGTGAACATACGAGGCGCTGACAGAGCTCTATGCCGGTCACTTTCGCTATTCGATCCATCTTTCTTCTGCATCTGATTATGTGCAGACCGTCCAAGAAGGTTTCTAGAACCGGCGAGTCTGAAAAATGTGAGCTATACTAAACCAGACCACGTTATATGACTATAGCTTGTTTTGAGAACGTCTGTCTACTGAGATCGCCTATTCGTACTTGCAGTTGCGCGTATATGACACCGTATCGATAGTGGCTGACTCATCACCGCAGCAGTATAAGACGGAAATGAATTTATAATAATTTTACGGATCATTCGGCATCTATAGTTCTGAGTTCGAAACCAAAGACGGTTGCGCTAAGCAGGGCCTGCGTTGACCATGATGCTACCAGGAGCATTGGACTTCTCAACTGATGCGATTGCAGCCTGCAGCAGCAGCACACATCAGATAGCAACCTCTGGAATGGAATGACTGGCTGTGCACTAGAATCAATTCAAGTACATGAAGGCCTATTGCAAGAAATGGAGAGTCCTATCAAGGCCTATGCTCCACTAACAAGGGTCACTCTAAAATAAGTAATCATAATAATAGCGTAAGAAGGCAATCATGGTAATGCAATGATACCAAAACTTTTGTTTTTAAGATTTAAAACTTACCCAAGTTCATCGAGGATTTGATCACTACAACGCCTCATTCAGCGACCTTATATATAGCGCCCTTTAATATATACCTACTCAATGTCCAAATGACCCGATAAAGACCAGTTTGTATAATATCGCAAAAAGGTGTATGATTATGCACAGTTCTTAGTTAAAGAAACATATTATCTGAAGTATGGATGTTAGTCAGCATCGTCATCGTATGATTTGTACTTCTTCACCACAGTGTGTCGCCATTGAGCACGCCTGCTGTGCTACGAGAATTGTGGTATTCATAGACGAAGGGCGAAATGGTAACACCTGGAGTTCAGGTACGCCTGGCACTATAGAGTGTGAGCTGTTACACAAGAGTTCATACAATGCCACAATGGCCTATAATAGGGCGTCCAAAAGAAATGGTGACTAATGCAAACATGTATGGCAGAGAGGACTAATTAACCAGCGCAATTTGGAAAGTCGCAAATAGGGAAATAATCACGATAATTAGATAATTAACTATTTATTGTGCGCCTTTATAAAAGGTCAACGTTACTT
>JAQFXW010005509.1:0-10357 GCA_034693945.1 Dendrobaena attemsi
AAGGTCCTTGCGCAGCGGGTGGGATTCGAACCTGCTACCCTTCGGTTGCAAGGCGGCGACCTTCACCACTACACTACCGCGCCCGTCGAGATGAATTATGCCTGTCCCTTGTTTCCAGCTCCTCTAAGTGTAAATTGTTTTGAACAATGTCTCGAGTGTCATTGGAAGCAGTTATCAGATCAGTATAATTTTGTGCTTAGCACAGTTTTATTTGGATTATTTCTTGGTGCTTTAGCTGAGGTGGGACATGATAGGCTAGTGTTTTGTATGCTAGACTGTAGACCAAGAGTTCAAGATTGAAATCTCAAACAGATGTTTCTACTCTGCCTGTGTCCCTTAACCAACTCCCTTATGATGAGTAAACTGAGAGTGAGGGAAGAGAGGACTGGTGATTTTCCCTGAGGTCCCTAAATTGTCAAGTCTAAGAAACCAGAACCAGAAATCGCTAACACTTCATACCTTGGCTGCATCTCTAGGATAGCTTCTGGGCCTTGTTACTTGTTCCTTGCATATGATCGGTCACTTACCGAGTCCCAATCCCAAAGCACTGCCTATGTCAGACTGGAACCGTCTTCCTTTTTTAAATGCTGCAGAGCTCCTTTCATTCATTTTATTCATTCTAATCATTTATATAGCGCCCATTCAGAAACCTACTCTCTCTCTGTGCTTTGTTGGTGTCTGAAGACTATGTTATTTAGCAGTGCCTCCATTTGACTGGGTCGGGAGCACCTCTGTTGAGGTTCCTCTAAGAAGTGCTTTATTAATTGTAGCTTACAGTTGCAAACTAAAGCGTTGTTTTTCTTCTTCAGCTAAGAAGTCATCAGAAGTGCCGAGATCTCAAAGGAATTCTGCCCCTTTGCAAACATCTGAATCAAAAGCTCCAACTGGGATTCAATTGACCACTGAAATTCCTCGCTATGCCAAAGTCGACAAATCCAGGAAGAGTCACGAGGCTTCGTCCAATTCATCTCTTGCCAACCACTCGCCTGAAGATGACCTCGCATCACAAGCGGTCATGAGTTGTACTGGACAGTCCAGTTCTTCTAAATCTAGCACTGATGTAACTGAACTCTACACTCAGGTTCATAAACCAAAAGGAAATGTCGCCATTTCCAATGCGAATGATAAAGAATCGCATGTTTCCAAACCTGATAAAAGTGCGAATGGCGAGAATTCAAAAACGGCAAATGGAGATATGGTCTTAAATCCATGCTATGCCACTACCATGCTTCGAAACGGTCCAACCGGTGCTTCCTCTGGTCCCGATTCAACCCGACGCTTAGTGGTTCAGGCAGTGGAAGAGCCGTCGTACTCTACCATCGGTGACGAACGTGTTAACGTTACCACAAACCCAGAACCAGGTTATTCGTCAATCGACGAAGTACGTAACGCATATTCTGAAATAACAACTACTGGATCGAGAGATGCTGCGAATGCGACTGGTGGAAACAATTCCTCTGACCGAGTTAATTCACCCAAAGAGCCTATTTACGAACTTGTGGATACAACGGCAAGAGATGACGCTTCAACCAGTCAGAGGATTTGAACTGAGTAGATTTGTTGTGGCTTGCATGTGCCTTTAATCACTGTGATACAGTCCTATGAAGTGAACTTCATTTGAAAGCATGGAATTTGCCAAGTTCCAATTAATCAATCGGATTCGCTTATTCGTAATCACGTTGTAACCCCATCACAGCTTGTAACATCATTGGTACAGTAAAATCATTTTGCTATAAGTAACTTAATATTAGCTGTGAGTAGGTATAGCATTCGAATAATATTAGCATAATGTAAGCATACTATTGGCATACGCTGGCGTAGTTGTAGCACTAAATTAGCGTAATATTAGCATTTAGTAAGCATAATATTCAATACAATATTCAGTCATTCATTCCAGAGTGCTCCTGTTATAGCTTATGTATAAACTAGGTGTTTTGTAGGTGTTAGCGGCTATGCTTATACTTTGATTAGCCTACTGCACAATTGGGCGAAACTGAAGTTGAATGTGATGTCCAAGGTGGCCCTATAATAGTCGATTTTTCACACTCTATTGATGTGTAAGATATGTTGAAATCATTGTCAAAAGTGAATTTCTTGTAGCGTTATTGTGGAAATGTGTGAGATGGACAATAAGATGTTTGCTTGTTTACCTTGGCATTTCTTGGCTTTCTTAACGCTTCAACTTGGAATTTTAGATTTCCGAATATGGGTGATGTGAAACGGTTTTAGATAAAATGTGCAAAATCAACACTACTGTAAACATTGCCATTTTTCAGTTGAAAGTGGAATATAGCGCGTTACTACTTTAGCATCCAGCTCACACATATGCAATTATATAGATTGACAGTGGCCTTCGATTTCCTTCTGAAATTTGTTGGTTTCTTCGTCAAGAAGCAAGTGTTCTATAAGAACCGTTGACTGTTGATGGTGGCCTTCGTGGAGAATTAATTACGCTATAAGAACCGTTGACGGTGGCTTTTGATTTCTAATTATTCGGCTTCTTGATTTCGGTCGTCAAGAAAAATTGCGCTATAAGAACCTTTCCATGTGAGCCTCCGGTTCACACATGTGCCAAAGCAAAATACTGAAAACCAAGCACTTGGGGTGAAGGAAATTTGTGATGCCGGTATTTCTCAAATCTCTTACTGGTCGTGACTGTATCAGTATTTTTAAAATGGTGCTGCTATGTCTAAACATTGGATCCAAAATGTAGGACATTTTGGATAATTCTTACATGTATATGGTTTGTTTAGCGGTTCTTTTGACTTATTGTAGTTCAGTTTCCATGCTGAGCCAACTAAAATCAAATTATCAGTGCACACCATGCTCGTGTTTCTATAGCTTGCTCTTCAATGATCCACCATCTTACGAACCTCAAGAGATTGGATAAATTCCAACAGTTTAGACAAGCGAGTGTGAAAGTATTATCTATTGTTGATCTGCATGGTTTGCATCACTGTTCTGTGCTCCCATTTTGCAGCATATGACAAACATTGACTGCAATTCGTTTCAATCTCTACTGGTTCAACATTTAATGATGCCAAGGGCTTTACGTCAAGAGCTGTAGGGATTTAGTCAGTTATGTGCTTTATGGTTATTTTGTTTTCATATGTATGTATTGTAGTTAAGATTTTTTCTAAATGAAAGTCAATTTATGTTAGTCTTCGTTACCGAAATAAGTGACTTATGACTTCAAAGTCAATTTTAAATATGTCTGTCTATGATTGTCTCTGAATTATGATGCAAATCTGGTATATGGTTTTGTGAATAAACTATGCTTTAAAAATGTTTTAAGATCCAACCACTTGAGGAATGAGGATGTATCTTGAAATCCATGTTGTATTACACTAGACGGGAGCATTGGATAATACACTGGCACGATGCATTTATGATCAGAATGCTGTTCAGGAAAGACACCCTCAGGTCGACTCGTTCTTAAATTGCTAGGCTGCACTGTAACTACTAATTTGAGACGAATAATGAATGGAGCGCCTTGCATAGCAGCCAATGGTTAAATTAGACTCCAGGAAGGAGCAAGAGCAAAGGAGAGTCAACGAAAGAAGGTATAATATGATATAATATTTGCACGTGATAAGAATGGGTGACAAGTAAATCCCAATAAGGGCATTGCGCTGCCACGTGGACTCGTGGAGGGAACAAAGGAGCAGTAAGGCAAAAACAGATGTGAATGGAAAACAGGAAACAAGACCTTGAGGAACTATATATGGACATGAGAACGTCATTTGACACGATGCAGTACATGAAGAAATGGAGACATTTTGTAAATAGCTTGTCGGTGCAGACCAGATAGAAGAAAGCAAGATGACAGAAGGCAACACTAAATGACCAAAGATCAATCACTGGCGATGAGCAATTATTATAAGTTAAGGACTTGCTGAAAGTCTTTGTTATATTGACAGGAAAGGGTCAAACCCTTGAGCCCGAATAAGCAATAGACTGAATAGAGTATGTTGACCAGTTTGAATTGGATACCATCATACTATAAGTTTATAGGACTTTGGACTTTTAGATGGTTGAACTGTATTAGCTATTTGATTCCATTTACTGATTATCTAATGACTTGAATTTCTTTTCTAATTTTCAATTTTTATAACCTTTTGTTTGATATTATTCTGTACAGTTTGTATAATATGTTATAGTATGATAAGTATTAAGTACTCTTTACCAGAATTTGTAATTATTATCATGCATTATTCCAGAAATATTATGATAGAGTACTCTTTTAGCTACTTCTGTGGCTAGTCATGTCTTATTTTTCTTTACAGTTACATGCTTTATGAAGACATCTATTGTTAATTTTTCAAATTATTTATTGTAAAACATCTGCCTTATGTTTAGTTTGTATACTTTGTGGCAGTGAACTTTAGTACAGTCAAAGATTGTCATGTGTATATTAAAAAATCCTGTGCTATCCATAGAACCAGCTGCCAAACAGTATTGACAGTTGGCTCTTTTGCTGGAGACTTTGAACACAATTTATATGTTGATTTTTAAGTCTTTCCTTTCTTGTCAAATGTTTCGTTGATACCACACTAAGTTTCTAGGAGGATAAGTCTTAGATTTACAGGTATTATGCATGTAAAGGGAAGTAGTTGTGGTTAGCAGATGGGTAAACCGTCTGGGCAGCACTTTGCCAAGGGCAGCAACATGGAGGTTGAAGAAAAAAGTGAATATTTGGTCTGGGTCAGGAGCGCCTCTGATTGGAGGACTTGTTGAAGGTGCACTATATAATTTTTTTTGATTGATTGACTGTAGGCTAGAGCTTTAGGAGAAGTATCCCTCAAAGCAATGATGTAGGGAATAATGTTCGTATCTGTACATGAATAGACCAATTTGTAAGGTACGAATTTCCAAATAGAGGACCAGTGTGGGTGATTGCCCTCATACAAATTGCACGCTTTTGCAATATATTAAGTCCATATAGATCTGATTGATAATTTGTAGGTGCTAGCCCAGATCATATTATACTAGGTTAGGTAAGAAGATAATTATTAGTGCAAAGTAGAGTTAGCTAAGTCTTACATTTACAGGTAAAAGTGTGGAGCTACGTTTTACAATACCAATATTTTTAGCTATTTTTCCAAAAATTTCTTTGATTTGTGTCTTCCAAGTCAAGTGCACAACTGCTCATCAACAAATATTCCTAGAAACTTGGTGTGAGTAAATTGAGTAGGGCCTAAGTGGTAAATTATTTATGACTAATTAAACTGGGGTTTCCAAGGGAATATATTTCCTATGCAACTTAAATAATAAAGTTTGTTTTACTCAGATTTAATACATGTAAATTTTAATATTTTGATCTTGGCTAAAATAAACACAATTCATTGAATGATTGAAAAACCATACAAAATGAGAGATAGCCTACACATGTCGGGCTCAAGATATCCTTGGGCCCTGATTATACTTATCATCTTATACTTTATTCCAGCCTTTGTTTCACTGACGATATTTTCATCCGTCAGCCAACTTCTAATTTTATTATCGATAGCCGCGTTCCTCATCCAACTTCGGCTTCATTATCAACATATTTCCATCCCTAATGCCAGATAATTTTGAAACATTGAGTAGGCTAGTCCTATACCATGAAATAATTATTTCTGTCAAATTGATAGTGGATATAATTAAATATTATACACTGTAATACAGACGATAATTAATTTAGTTAAAACAACATTTGGATTGATTACCAATAATTGTAATCAACCACGGAAACAGGCGAGTGTTGTCACTGAGCTCCTGCCTGAAGTTCAGAAGCAAAACTGATTTCTGAGAAAGAGAGAGAGAGAGAGGGGGGGGGTTCCAAGTTCAAACAACCTCCTAGTAGTCCTAAAGTACTGCGAGAAGAATCAACTGGTCCACTCTTTGTGGCGACCAATGCATGGAAGGGAGGCATTAAACGAATCAGAGTATATAGGGTGTTTATTAAAAAATGATTCCTTATGTTTTTTGACAATATTTTTGTTAAAAGTGGGAATTCTTTAATGACATTTTACAGCCAACCTAATTTCACCAAAGTGGGAATTCTTGTTGACAGAGCAATAGTTGTTCAACTTTTGGTGACGTCACCCACTGTTTTTTGATGGTTCAAAAACATTTTACAGTTATTTGCTGATATTTTCGACAAAATAAAAACTCTTTTAATGAAATTTTACAAGCTTAAGGTAATTCTTATTTAAGTCTAACGACCACATTCTATCACAATATTTCAAAGGCAACAAAAGTTACAGCCCTTTTCTTGTAAAATTTGTTGTGTTACACTTTATCGAATTATCAGAATACAGTGGGTGGACTCACTAAAACTGCTGTAACTTTTATTGAGTTTGAAATACTTTGATAAAAATTGGTCATTATATGTAAATATGAATTGCCTTCAGGCCTACAAAATTTAATTAAATGAGTTTTATTTTGTCGAAAATATTAGCCCACAACTGATAAACGTTATTAGAACCACCAAAAACAGTGGGTGACATCACTAAAAATTGAATAACTTTTGCTCTGTTTGGAATATATTGGTGAAATTTGGCAATCATATGTGAATTGGAATTGCATTTCATTCTGTACAATTCTATTAAAGAATTCCCACTTTTAAAGAATTCCCACTTTTAACGAAGATATTGGCAAAGACGTAGGGGGATCAGTCTTTAATAAACACCTTGTATGCTTTGTTTTTCGGCTTAAATGAATTATAGAAGATTTTGAACCAAATTAGCTCTGAATGCCTGTCATCATTGTATCATTCAGTTCACCTGTATAACTATAAACACTTATTATACACAAGTAGTCAGGTAAACAAAAATAAAAAAGCTTGTATAGTTGAGTATTATATGTCTTACAATGGAATTATTATGCCGCAAATCAGAAACTTATTCTTGTCATCTGTACCATAATTATACCTTCCATTATTTGGGTGGGCATAAAATAAGACTTGCAAAGTGGTTCATGATCCTTCAAGGTCATTAATCCTTTGAACCCGATATTCTGCTATAGCGGTATGATTTCGGTAGGATTTTCAAGGTCTCGGGTTCAAAGGGTTTGTAACATACAAAAAATTTTAAAAACATTTTTTGAATCAATGCGGCATAAGTTGCTACACGTAATTTTCAAGAAGTTTATCCCAAAAAGACACAACTTGGCGACAAACGTGAAATATGGCCAACAACAAAGACCTGGAAGCAAGAAACTTATTGAAATATAATTGCGTATCTAGTGGCTATAACCTTAAAGTTAGCCAAAAATATAAATACAGTTGAAGATGCTTCTATAACATGATTGTTATCAGTTGTAGAAGCAATTCAAAAGCCATTTTTCTAAGTTTGGATTCAAGAATTATGTAACTAAAACCTTGGCAACCTTGCACCCAATCAAAAACTGCATGAAACATAATGTCTATTTCAATACAAAACGGGAATTAACTCTGGCTAGGAAGCGCCACAAATTAAAATACCAGAAACAAACGTTCTGCTATTCCAATCAGTCCAATCCATTTAATCTGAATCACAAATGTTTTCATAACGACTTCCATTACAGATTTAACTTGAATCGTAGTCCAGGGGCAGCCTTGTACCAGAAATTTCCACACCACACTTGTCCATCTGTATCGGTAAACTGACCTTCACCTTCCATCCTGCACATTGACAAAACAACAAAAGACAACTTAGAATCGTCAAACTCACAAACCCATAAATGTTTGAAACACAGACGTCTATATCTGGGAAGAATGAGGAGCACACAATTAAAGTTCAACCCGGGCAAAGTCGGGTACTTCAGGTAGTGAGGAGTGGTGCCTCTGTTGTGTGAACTCCGGCTAGCCACGGTTGATTTAAATCTTATTTATTTAACCATGGCTGGGCTGGGAGCGCCTCTGAGTAGGTTCCTTGAAGGGGCGCTATATAAATTTTCGAAAGGAATGAATGAATGAATGAATGCTCACATTCCGTTGCTCGATCAGAAAGTCTAACGAATAGGCCTAATGATGCATCTTCTTCTTTTCTTCCAAAGGCTAGACTTCTCCCTGCCTTGATCACTGCAACCGCCCCTCGATAACGGCTTGCCCTAAAACTATGCAAGCTCCTTACAAGTTATTTAATATAAATCAGTACAATAGAAAACTTGAGTGATGCCAATATTGTTTGCAGTGTAGGCCTACACTAATACTGTAGGCTCCACGGTTTCTTCATATGTGCTAGTTTTGTAGATAGGGCTGTAGGTGTGTAAATGCGTTTGTGTTTTTGATCGTAGGTATAGGCCTACATGTAGCCTACGTCTATTATAGATTTATTGTCGGAATCGTATATTGCATATATATTACAGAGACAATAATACAATCAAAATATTTAGCAATTAATAGTTCATGTTTTTTTCACTTCAGGTCGTATGGACTGTTTTGCAATTGGCCCTAAGCTTATATTCATAAATGCTTCAAAATTATTATTTTCAAAGACATTTCAGATTACTTATAATCAACTATATAAAATTATTCATAAATTGAAATTACAGGAGTGTGTTGTTGAACACCAAAGCAACTAATAAAGCATTCAGAAAACGTATTCTCATGACTTTTAGTTTTTTAATTCAGTTGTTTCCAAGCTTATGTGGTTCATCCACCGTTTCATCTATTATCCATTCATCCATTCATTCATATTATGGGCAACTACAACTTTTTGTCACACGAATGCCCTAAGGGGGATCTGAGCGGATGCCAGTGTTCACCATGATAATTATTTTCAGATGGGATTGAGATATTGCTTCGTGATTTAGCTCAATATGATCCATATTAAATTTTCAATCGACTGACATATGATATGTTGTATTTCTTCGAAGTTATAGTGAGGTACAGGGTGGGAGGAATCTCACGCAAGATATTTAAAAAGAAGTCAATTTGATGGTTCTATAGGATGTCCTAGAACCATTCTCACAGATCCGTAACCATTTAAAAGTGATCCGCGATGAAACGGGTCTGGGATTCGATCGGTGTCCCCTTGGGCATCCGATGGTTAAGGGCGCCACTCCGAAGTCAGATATAGGGCACCAGCCCCTATTCGCGCTAATTACGGCTTGGATCGATTTAATTTCAGTATCGATCTCTTCTCTACAACATTTCGCCAGAAGCTTAAGCGCCGAAAGCAACACGAAACCAAGTATTAGCCTACAAGTCTCTACTGAGTAAATACGGAGTAGGTCAATCGATGACAGAAATTAATGTGTCACGCAGATGACTCTCCAAGTTTACAACATGGATCGATTTAAGCAGACATTGCTTATCCTTTTGCTCTGCCAATATCAATTCACGCGTTTTTCTGCAGTGTTAATTATTTTCGTTAGCTACATTTTCTTTCACTTATTCACAGATTTCCATACCAACTATTCAAGTCCACTAATATTCGCAGACGGTCCCGACTACAGCCCGAGGTTGTGTCGGAATTTACACGCAGAAAACATCACGAGCTATAATTGTGAGTGAAGGACTTGCTCGAGGTCTGTACTTGTAGCTTGGGTCTGAATCGAGCCCGCGACCCTTTGGTCTCAAAGCAGCGCCTATCCCACTGTGCCATACACCATACGACTAGGGAAGTAGGGAGTGATGCCCAAAAAGGACAGACTCAACACGATCATTATGATGTCACGTTTGCAAACAAAATTGTATCCAAATAATCCAGGCTGCCCTTAAAATGTAACTAGATGAACATGACGATCATTGTCATCAGCATAACTATAAGACGTTAAAAGCCTGTATTTCTTCTATAGTTGTTTGTCAGTGTGTAATTTAGTTACCCTCTTCTGGCGGGGGGGGATGCCGGCAGTTTGGAGGGGACTAAAAAGTTGCCTGACTTTTTTTAACTGTTCCTATACACACATCTCCCGTAAAGCTGATGACCCTTTTTAATCGTCACTTCTATTTTCGGGAAATATTTGCACGCATTTCCTAAAAATCTGATGACCCTATATTGTCTAAGTCATCCCTTCTAACTTCTATTTTCTAGGGGTAAATCTGCATGCGCACGTTTTAAACATCCATACATCCTCAGCTTTTTCTGGGGATGCTCACTGATCTAGATTTTAATCACCGGTTGTTTGTTATAAAATTATTATAGGCATCGAAGATATTCGAACAATTCGAAAGTTGACTCCCTCAATTAGCTATTGTAGCATAGATCAGTGGTTCCCAAACTTTTCTGGGTCGGGACCCACTTATCAATATCTTGGCAGTCTCGGGACCCACTGTGTAAAATAAAGCATTTTGCACTAAAATTTGCTTCATAAATTGGCATCAATATTTCAGGATAATTATGTGTGAACATTTAGAATTTAGGGCATAACAGAAAACCTAGGCACAACA
>JAQFXW010005510.1:0-10356 GCA_034693945.1 Dendrobaena attemsi
GGGGGGGGGGGGGGTGGGTGAACAACGTGGCAGGCAGCTGAAGGTAGAGGTCGATAGCGAATAGTAGCGTGGCGATGTAAGGGAGGCATCACAGACCCCTCTACTGCATGCAGACTTTATACGGACGTTTAATATAATATAAATAGTATATTTTATTTCTATTACATACTCATACTCATACTAAAATTACGTTATAGTATTTATACAAATTCGTTCATATATTATAGGCCTACACATATTTTATAATGTATATATAAATATTAATTAACATGCTTAATTTTTATATAGGCCCTAATGAATTTTTTTATGAATTAAATATATAGGCTTATTACTGAACTTTTCGACATAGAAGGGAGGGAGCTGTTCCTGCATCGCCTATACTTGGGAATAGCATGTATTACAATATTTATAATCGGTCAACATGATATGTAAATAATATTATGACGAAGTATTTATTTTAAATTATAGGCCTACAGTTATTGATACATGCATTATTGTATATGATATATATACGCAATGTTTTTACGCATCATATATAAATATATATGATATGCTAATAAATATAAGATAAATATTATGTTGAATATAATGTTTAAGGTCAGATATATCATGACGTCTTAATTTGGCGCTCAACCTCAGCGCGTGTAAGTTGAGTCGGGTCAGAGGTCAATGCATTGACATCTGTATTTAAATTGAGTTCCATTTATACGGATGTCAAGATGTCTACGCATGGTCAGTTGAGTTATGATGACAGCTCGGCGGGGTGCCAGTCACGGGGATGCGGAACACGGGGGTGACACCTTTGAATGGTCGCCGAAGTTCTCTTCGCCGACCTCTGTATGTATAGGGCCTATACGCGGTCAGTCGATGAGGCATTGTGCAGAAGTCGTCCTCAATTGAAATGAGTTAATCTTCGCAAAATGCGGTCTTCTTTGTCAGCTTATAACGTATTGCTACTGACTATTAGGGGCCTACTGGGTCGGCGTGGTGATATGGTGATACCTTGGGTACCTTCTTACTGAAGGGTCGCAGATTTGAATCTACATCAAGACGCTGTGTTTACACTGATTACGGACATTGAGCAAGTAGCTGTGGGGTCAGAGGCTTCTATCCCTATACCCAGCGCCCAGTGGAAAACAGGGGGCACATTTCATAATGTATAATTTTCAGAAATAGGGAGGAAAGACTGGTCAGAGAAGATGGAAGAATATTCTTTAGGGGGGAAAATGGAACATCATGAGTTTTTGAACCCGGCTGCTTGGGGGATAGAAGCCTTTCTGTGGGGTAGGGCATATATAGGTTGTATAATGGCTTTTGATCATTTATTATCTATTTGCTAAATTTGTTACGCGCAAGGTCGCACCGACATGTGAGTCCGAGGATGATGCACTGCTACGAATGTAGTCCTATTATGAACCAAGACCGAATCCCAGACTCCCGTTTAGTAGATTTCACCTTTGGTCGCTAGCTGGCGTAGTAAATTGGGCGCCTAGGATTGTTAGCTCCCACTCAGCAGAAGCAGCGCTGTGTAATGATTAATAATGTGCTTTATTCGATAAGAACTCTGAACAGTTCATGTTCTTTGCATTGGTTGCCTTCCATCTTCATTTTATCCCACTTCCAATTCTCTTCACCAAACTCATTCCCTACCTCTAATCTCACACAATTAACTCATAAACCGATGTAGCCTACATTACTTTTCTATTGCATTTAAAAACCTTGTCGGAATAGAGTTTTTCAAATTAAAACTATTCGTCTACATTTATGGGGGCCCCTAAACTGTGGAGGCCCCTGTTTAGCTGAGCATGCCTTAATCTGACACTGCCTACATGTCCGAACAGATCTGTGTGTCACTATACACAACTGTTCAATCACATATCCTATATCAAAGCCTTCCATATAAATGTTATGCCTATGAAATTATAGCTATGGCCTACGCATCGTCTCTGTTCAAGTCAATCAAGTGACTGGTGTTGTGTCACTGTCGACATGCCCGGACAAGAATGCACTCAGATTGGCAAGCGTAGGCTATACAGGGTGGCTCAATAAAGTCGTGTCGCATCGGATAGAGTGGATATAAATTATCTGATCAAATTTCTAGTTTTTACAGGCTAAGTAAGAATGTATGTGTGTATTTCTATACCGCCTCTTAAAGTCAACTGCTACTCAGAGGCGGTCCCGACTACAGCCGCAGGTGTGTCGGAGTTAACACGCCGAAGCGCAACGAGTAATTGCGAGTAAAGGACTTGCCCAAGGTCCCTACGCAACGGCTTGGGTGGGAATAGAACCAGCGACCTTTCGGACGCGAGGCCACGACTCTAACACTAGCGCCACGACGCCTCACAAGGATTGTCCATTGTGTCCAACAATCCATGGAAACGTTACTGAACACGCTCAATTGTTTCAAAAGTAGTTAAAACAACATCTGACTTGTGTTTAGATATGAAATTTTGTATTTTAAATATCCGCAGATAAATATGAAAGGATCAACGAAATACAACCTGTCTCCCCGTAAGCTCAATAAAAATTAATCTCCAAATGAAGAATGTTGGATACTTTTGAAGGACAAGAAAACCCTATAGAGCTTTATCTAAATTCGAATTTGATTTATTCCTGTTAGAATCTGTGCACAGAATATTTATAAACGACCGTATGAAAAACGGACCCCATGGCGAGGACAAATCTTTAACCCCACAAAGTGGCGATGGCTCTTCCAATCCTCCCCATTATCTTTCTCCTCTTCCCTTTCCCACCCCTCCCCATTATCTAAATTTAGTCAGCTATGTGTCGGTCACTTTAATGTCTTCTCCGATAGCAAGTACATAAATCTTACCAAACCCTATATATATAGAAACCTAAATAGCCTTCCATCAAGATACCTATCTATTCAGGGGAAGTTCCCTGAGGCGAGGAAGAGGATGAGACCCTGGACAGGAAACTCAGCTCAATGGGAGACCTACCTTGTATACATATATATATATATATCACTGGCCAAATCGTGGCAAAATTAAAGCCCATGGCTACACTCTGATCCTGCGGTCACAAGGCAATGGAAACAAGGCACCACACCAACCCCCGGATCCAGGCACATGCAGCCAGTCTCTTGCGGAAGTCAATGTTTTAGTTATCGAGTGGGGGGGGGGGGGTTTGGATCGTGGACCGTGGACGCAGTGGACCACGAAGATACGTCCCCAGAGATTAATCTGTAATAGGAAGCAGGAAGTCCGACTACTGGTCTATTATCCGAGTCCCGAGAGACGAATGACCAAGTCCTGCGGTGGTAATAAAAGTCGCTCTATAATATGTATACCTGCAGTGTCATCGCGCGGGGACCGCACAACTACTTCATAATTCTCATCCATGGAGCAGTGAGGAGGGTCGATTCGTCCTGGATGGCCGCCATCGCTCACAGCGACCCCCATTATATTCTTTGATTTACAAATACATACATGTCACACACACATATTATAATCCAATCCATGCACAAGTATATACTGTAGGATTGAATTGCAATAAGTAGAAGAAACATTTTGAGAATCACACAGAATGGACTACATAGAGGCGTGGTGTAGTGGTGTAAGTGTATATTATGTGTCTTCTTATAACTGGAGGGTGACGTGTTCGAATCCACCTCAAGCCACTGCGTAGTGTCATTGAGCAAGTCTTTCACTCACAATATCTCGACGGGGATGGTTGGTATAATGGATAAGACAAGACAAATGGCACAAAGAATGTAAGTGAGTCCCGAATCTAGTGTTCTTGGAGTGGCTCTATATAAATGTGTGAATAAATAAATAAATAAATAAAATATCCTCCCATGCATAATAGGTATACTAGCCTTTCAGATATGCAACTTGACGGTGAGAAGTAAAATGAGCTCTGGTTATATATATGTCGTGATTCAAAACGTCCATTTTAGCTTATCTGTTGTAAAAAATAAGAAAATACATTGATTTGCAATGAAAGTTCGTTCGTAGTTTATAATTACGTCTACTAGCATCAAGAGAATATTTTCTAAAGTAATAACACCTGATGCAAAAAATCCATAGATTCTGTTTTACTTTTCTCTTAAAGCTGCAAAAACTAACCTGCAGTAAATCTGAAAGAGAAGAAGACACTGCAGGCTGGTCAAATTACCCTAAGCAATAGGTCTAAGTGGTTTACGAAGAGGAATTGAGAAATGATAGCTCTCTCTCTCTCTCTCTCAATAGAAGGAATTGTCAATTGTTTTAACAAAATGACAACTGAGTTATATGGAGAATGAGATATGGCTGTACAATATGAGAGCATGGAATGTTTGGCCGATATTTGAAAAATGATAATATGGAAAATGCATATCAACGGAACATGATATTTGATATGAAAGTCTTTATTTTGAACATCCTGTTCTTATTATAATTATAATATAAGAAACCTGTTTATGTTATCAAGCGTAAACAACAGGTTTTTTTGTCGACGAAATAGACATTCTAAATGACGTCGATCAATCATTTAGATACAGTCAAGGGAAACAAGAACTTTCTTATTTCAAATTATCCTATACACCTGCAATATAGAATAACTCTGGCTTAATGTTTTCAGCATGCGGACGAAAGCACACGGACCAGGAACCCACGGCGTGAAACAGGAAACGGTTTAGCGTGCAGCAGCAGTCAGTTGAAAGGCGAACAACATAATAGAGAAAGATCAGTAATCGCAGTAAGTCTATGGACATCAATCCGTTAGCATGACATAAACGTCTCTCCACTCTTCCCTGACAGCGAGCAAGCACGCTTCTGCGCCGCCTTGGCTGATGCCGACATAAAGCAGAACTTCCCGTTCTACAGAGCAGCGTTTCTCTTTGATGCTTGCAAAGAACAAAGTCGGCGCCTTGCTTCGGTTATATTGAGGTAATCTTTGAGACGTGTAGACCCTAATAGGCCGGGGTTATATTTTATATCGAAATATAATATATATCGGAGTTCAACACTAAACGGATCAAGTGGAGGTGAGAACCCAGCGCTGACGGATGATGCTCGCTCACCGTTTCATCCTTTCGTTCATCCCTTCCATCTTCCTTGTTTCCTTGGTTCCATTCTCTTTCCTGTTCCCCTCCTCTCTCTTGTTTCCCTTCTTAATTCTCGGTTTATGTTCTATCTCACTCTCTCAGTCCATTGGTTGACTGATTTCCTTGTTCTGTTTCCTTCCATACCTCTATTATTTCTCTAATTTCTTCCTTCCTTCTTCCATTCGCTCCTTTCTTTTCTTGTTTCCTTCGTCCTTACAAGTTATTTCTTTTTTTAAGTTTTTCCTATCTATTCTTTTCTGCTTCCTTCCACCCATTTTATTCCTCTAGGTTCCTTTCTTTCTTTCACTCTTCACTCCATCCTTTCCTTAATTCCATTTTCCTTCGTCCGAGCGATGCCTCCTCTTTTCCACTCCCTCGTTTCTCCCTCTCTCCGTCTCCCAGGGATCATATACCATTCATCAAAGAGACAAAATCAATCGGGCATTTTATCTGTCTTCGGGCTACTGTAAATTGCGCCTTCTGAGCCCGCCGGTGTCAGATGAAATTTCGCCTGCAGAGATAGCAGCAGCCGAACATGATCGACATCAATCAAGGCATCGCCGTCAAACGGTCCGACCTCGGGTCCATGCCTCATCCCGAACATGATTCTGACCCCTGCAGGATCCCAACTCTTCGTCTCGTGTGCATCGAGTCGTAATAACGATCTTCGAAACAATCAAACACCGACCGAACGAGATTTAGGAAAGCATTAATAAATCCAATATACAGTTCGCGAGAACACGAAACTTTGAATTATTATCGTTGCAGGCAAACAATAACCGACTTAACAGCTACTCAGCCACTCCTCCCACCCTGCACTTCAATCGGACTCAGGCCTCTTTTTCAGTGTCCTTCTGATAACTCCTCTGACTAGGCGTAACCTTTGTGACAACCTGGAGCCCTAAACTTGAAGGTTTGCATGAGTCACTTGCCGCTTGGAGTTCAATTAAAATTCGACTCCTGTAATAACCTGTATCGTTTATTCACGCTTTACCCGAAGGCCCGCCGAAGGGGGGAGAGGCGGCGATTTTTAGGGGCCCGGTGGGCGGGCCCGCAATATAATTTTTATTATATCTTAAGAGACTAACTTAACTTCAAATCTCCAATCCGTTAAAACTGCAAACATATAAATATTCACTTATTTATTTTTTGCTATAGACTGTCCATGCTCATTCTCTTTTAGAATATTTTTGTGAAGTTCCGTCTATGAACTTTTGGCGCCAGCGATTCCGTTAGTGTGCGTCAGGGCGCCCCTGCCCCATGGACGTATCCAGTGTGTGAATCGACTGCCAAATAAATTACCGCGGTGTTCAAGCGACGCTAGAAATACGGCGTCTCATATACTGTACTTTAAAGAGGCCAATAAGTTTCACGGTTTCGCACCAATGTCCTATACAATCAAAATGGCGACCACTCCTCACACATAGGTTTAAACGCCACCGTTGGTCACTAAAGTCTTGTTTCGGTTAGGTTCCATATAAAAAGTTCGAATTTTTTACAGATACCATTGCGTATGGCCCTAATAGCTTACGGAACTTCAAAAAAATAGATGTCTCCTGTCCATTTGACTTGGATAAATTAAAACATTTGTGAGGTGATATGTCCAGGAATTTAGACTTTAACGGAATCATTGTTTGGCGCTAAATTATGCGTTGTGAGATATTAATTAAAATTTCAAGAGTAAATAAATAATATTAAAGGTATAAAAAAGTTTAACGATGGAATAAAAGCACAAATCTGGAGCACACTTCTGTTTTTTATATTTATCTCATTAATTTAGAGCTTAGGGCCCTTGGCTGCACTGCATGGGGCCCTGATTTCCTGTCGGCGGGCCTGTGTACCCGTAATCATTCATTCATTCATTCGAGAAGTTATATTGCGCCTCTTCTTCATTCGAGAAGTTATATTGCGCCTCTTCAAGGGAACAATTCATTGCTACTGTCTGGAGCACCTCTGGGTAACAGAGGTGCTCCCGACTCTAGCAATAAAGGGCTTTCAGTTTGAACGTCAACTCGTTACTATTATTATTGTTTTCGAATGTTCTGGGCATTCGAGTTGTGTTTAAGAAATCCATATTTACGATAGCAGCAAATATCAACATCATACATATATTATTGTACACATCTCTGCACTGTCTTTTCGGCAAGTTGCAGTTAATGTAGTGACAAACAATCCGTATATAATTACGGCTTAATTTAATCAGCAATGCTTATCATGTGTATGATGCCTTCCTCTGAGGAATGTAGACGTAAATCCAAAGAGCTAGGCCTCCTATGCAGTAAACATGCAGTTTAATTGTATTTCAAAGTATGAATGTCCTGGTCACCTCAGTACCGAATGGGCGAGTGTGGCACATTGTGTGTGGAGGCTTCGTGCACCTTACACACTTCAGCCTCTTCACGGTCATATGCTCCAACGGTCTTCGAATGCAAGACAACATCAACCACATCAGGATGCCATGACATATTGACAATCAAACTCTTAACCACAGCAATTATTAGGAAACAGGCCGAGGTAAACATAATCTTAAATTTTCTTATTTATTTATTCACACATTTCTATACCGCCCCTTCAAGCCTCCTACTAATCAGAGGCGGTCCCGACCACAGCCCAGAGGTGTGTCGGAGTTTACACGCCGAAGCGCAACGAGCAATTGTGAGTGAAGGACTTGCTCAAGGTCCTTACGCGGCGGGTGGGATTCGAACCTGCTACTCTTCGGTTGCAAGGCGGCGACCTTCACAACTACACTACCGCGCCCCACAATGAGTACATAACTTTCTTTTTGTGTGTACATTAGTTATAGCTAGTTAAGTACTAATAACACTACTCTTGTTTTCATCGTTTTCCCATGCTTGCCTATTTCATTTTGCTAACTTTCTCTTGTTACTTCAATTAGGGTGACCCTTGTTAGGCCCCTCTAGGTTTCTCCAAGTGTTCCTCATTTAGGCCATGTACTTATACTCCCTGTTACTCTCTGTTATGGTTCAATAAAAAAAAGTATGTCTATGGTTATAATTTAATAACAAACATAATTGGGAATTTGGGATTGAGGAAGTTCACACAGAATGTAACACGATCCTAACAAGTAGTCCCACATCGCACGACCAATTATTCCGCGTTTTTTTATAGTCAATAAATTGCAAAATCAATTATAAATGCAGAGGCTGCGTGTCCGTCATTGAGAAGAGCGTCATTCGCTGCCTCTAATTATGCAATTATATGCCAATAAACGGCAATAATTCTCCGTGATGGAGGTATGCTGACCTTAAAGGACGTACCGGGAGGAAAACCAATTAATTAGGGGAATTAGTATCGGTCAGATTGGCTTAATTTCGGGAAAGGAGAAATTTGCAAATCTAAATAAATGACACCTCAGGCTCAGGCACTGTCTGGCTACCATCTGGCGCCTCTTTCTCTCTTTCTTTCTGTCACTGTCTGTCTTTCTTTGTCGGTTTCTCTTTCTGTTTGTCTCTTTGTAGATAAAACACAGCAAGATGGAAAGAACAGAACTGCAAGCATAATTACAAGCACTAGAATGATGACATAATCTACATCATCAGCAACACAATGGCACCAACGCCAATTTCAAACACCAGCACCATAACGAGTAAACCATATAGGCCTACTTCTAACAACAACAATAATAATGGCGTTCCAGACATTGACAATAATAACAATTTATATTAGATACCAGTTGTATTGTATTGTATAGTTATTCATTAAATTGACGTCATGTAGATAATAATAATAATAACAACAACAACACCTGATTACAATACCTCAGCCACAACCAACATTACAACCAATGACACACCATTAACAACAACAACAACTCTTCCGACACCAACTCACCATCATCACAACGGCGACCAGTACCACCCACGTCCACCAGCTGTTGAGGTTACGAACCATGACGACCCTATAAAGGAGCTGAGAGCAGTATGAACAGGGGTGTAGCCAGAAACCTATTTGGTGGTGCCATGGTGGGGGTGGGTTTGCGTTCCGCCCAAAATTTCTGACAAACGTTTTTAATCATTCGCCACATTTTCTGATTTTCTCCCTGAAAATCGCCGTTTCCCGGGCTTTTCTTTGTTATATAATTATATCACATTTTGTTTAACTTTAGTTTTTCACACACAAAATTTTTCTTAGTAATTTTTGGAGGTTTACATTAATAATACATGGCAAAAATATTATTTGGGGGATTTGAACCCGAAAACCCCCTCTAAATACGCTCTTGAGTTAGTTGAGGATGAATGAGATATCTTGTAGGGTCATGAATCATGATCATCAATAGTCTATCAAACAACTGGTTTCTTGCAGATGATAAACAGAAATGGGGCATCCCATCAAAGAAACTGAAGATTCAAAATCAACTGGACGTGGACTAAGTTTATTTTATCTCCCGTCCTTTAGCTCTGCAATATTCCACAATGTAGCTTACATATTGTAGTTCAGTGAATTCCGTCTATTAGCAGACTGCTAACCTATAGGCCTTCTACAAAGATTCAAGCAGAAGGGGAATGGCAATCTTTGTAAGTGTCTGTATATTTGTAGATATATTATAAGTTACTATTGTTAACCCTAATGCCTAACGCCAAGTGCACGTGGACTTATAGGCCTAGGCCTACATGATCGGTTTAGTGAAAGATTCACTCATTTATTAATTGCTGAACTGATTGGTTATTTAACTGGCCTACTAATGTAGGTCTATAGATCGACTTGCGGACAGGCAAGTAAATTCAGTTTTAGAACAAGAACTCTTACCAATGCATGGCAGTAGGTCTATTCACGTCTCCAGAATATCGCTTATCTTACATGACTTCATTTGAAAGTCGATGCAGTTTTGTATCTATGTATATTATCACGAACCCTTCGTCAGGAGTGCATTTAAGATTCCCTCATCTAAATAGGTTTCAACCTCTGCATGTTCCGTCGCTGAAGATGCCTTTTCAGTTTGATCCTCCGTATCGCAACATAATAATTATAGTATCGAAACATTTATATTGTGATAGGGTGACTGTAGACTACCGTTCAGAAGCGTCCCACAGTCCACAGGACACAATGATTAATTATAATCGCGGGAACCAGCTTATTCTCAGGCGCGTATATACAAATAGTCAAATAAGAATAGCAAGGCAGAGGGTCAAGATCCGGGAGGTCAGGCAGGAAGAAGTAGAATTATATTTCCCAATCATTGCATTTAAATTTAAATGATGCAACGTTATTAATGACTACATTTTGGGTAATTTCGGACTAAATTAATCTGACATAATCTGGGTTAGGACTCGACAATCCCTCAGTCGATA
>JAQFXW010005511.1:0-10356 GCA_034693945.1 Dendrobaena attemsi
ATTTCACACTAAGCAAAAGTTATTCAACTTTTAGTGACGTCACCGACTGTTTTTGATGGTTCAAAAACGTTTAACAGGGGTTTTGCTGATAATTCCACCAAAAGTGAAAATCCTTTAATAACATTCTACAAGCTTAAAGGTAATTCGTATGTACGTATAACGAACAAATTGTATCAAAGTAGTTCAAACACAACAAATGTTACAGCCCTTTTAGCGAGAACACCTCCAGTATTCAGATGAATCAAAAAAGTGTAGAATAAGCGTTAAAAAATATAGTGTTGTAACTTTTGTTGCGTTTGAAATATTTTGATAATATTTGGTCATTATGTGTAAAATTGAATTACCTTTAAGTCTGTAGAAGTTTATGTTAAAATGTTTACATTTGGAGGAAATGTCAGCAAAAATCAGTGGGTGACGTAACTTAAAGTGGAATAACTTGTTCTTTTGAGACATTTTGGTGAAATCTGGCATTTATATGTAAGTGTGAATTGCCTCTCATCCTATACAATTTTATTTAAAATTTTCTACTTTTGACCAAAATATTCACAAAAAACGTAAGTATGATATGCATGCATATATTATATAATAATATATAATGCATTATATGTATGTAACAATATTTTCATACATACATGTATGCATTATGTATGTGTTCTTTGTATACTTTAGCATTGTTTAGCAAGGTCTCGGAGCTGAGAGCCACAGTGATGTAATTCTTTTGGCAGGTACTATGTGCACATGGGGGCAGTCTATAGGTATAGGATATGTACGCTTGTTAAAATCCATTATAACAGGCGCCCCTATAACCTGGGTCCATGGGTAGGCCTACACGTACCAAGTAATGTTTTTATTGCCTGTATACACATATAATTGATCAGTTTAACTGCATTCG
This sequence comes from Dendrobaena attemsi, assembly GCA_034693945.1. Taxonomy (NCBI): domain Eukaryota; kingdom Metazoa; phylum Annelida; class Clitellata; order Crassiclitellata; family Lumbricidae; genus Dendrobaena; species Dendrobaena attemsi. Next base: position 893 of record JAQFXW010005511.1, read on the forward strand.
TGCATGTTGCTTTTATCTAACGTTGCACCTGTTGCTTAATGTTGCACCTGTCTCTGTTGTATCTGCGCATTGTGTGCAATGCTGCACCTGTAGAATATCAGAATACTATACTTGTTAGATATAACTAAGTCTTACACATCCACTGCTGGGTTTAAATTATATCTTGCGGATGATCTTAAATCCACACGGTGTGTTTCTGAGGCGGGTGTAATCTCTGTTAAGCTTAATTAAGCTGAATATTGTCACCATAGCGTATATGGTTGCTTCACAATATTGTGTTTATATAATGTCGAATAAAAGTTACTTGCTGTGTAATGTGTATGGTCTGATATAATTATGGTGACTTTGCTGGCAAGCGGAATCCTATGCATCTTTGATATGAATGTTTGAATTGTGCTTGTATAATAATAGTGGTGTATGTATGCGTGTATTCTTGCATCTGTGTATTGCGTGACATGTACAAAACCGGAAGTACGAATCTGCCCAGGAGAGCATACAACCAAAGAGAGAGACAGAGAGATAGATTGAGACAGACAGAAAGCCAGAGAGAGAATATATAGTATGATATTACTATTGCGGTCATTAATAGATATTAATTAATATTATATTTATTTTATTTTTATTTATTCACACATTTCTATACCGCTCTTTCAAGTCTCCTACTACTCAAGAGGCGGTCCCGACTACAGCCCGGAGGTGTGTCGGAGTTAACACGCCGAAGCGCAACGAGCAATTGTGAGTGAAGAAGTTGCTCAAGGTCCTTACGCGGCGGGTGGGATTCAAACCTGTAACCTTTCGGTTGCAAGGCGGCGACCTTCACCACTACACTACCGAGCCCCACTATAGTTAGAATGAATGAGTTGACAGGATATTGAATAGGCAGAACAGCAAATTAAGAAGTCTCAAACAAACTCATGAATAAAAACAGTAGTAATTGGCTTTTAAACCACGATTTTATTACAATTTACTTACGATAAAATACACGTGAAACAATGCACACTAACACTTAAAAATTTCAACAAAGATTTGCAATCAACGATGCTAGAAATAAGTAGTCATTTCTCTCCGTTTAGATATAATATTCATGCATCTAAATGTGCAATATAGTCAGCACTTTATAGTGTTCGTTTCTTGGATATCGAAGAGGTCTAAGCTTACTTCGTTGACGCGCCCGGTTTATGAAATAAGCAAGACCGCTGACAAAATTAATTATCAGGTTAATTAGCAAGAGTTCATCCGAGTATATAGTCACCTACACGAGTATCAATCGCAATTTGTATAGCGCCCCTTCAAGATCCCTACTCAGAGGCGTATTCACGTAGCACGCGTGTGGAGTTTCTGAGTATAGCGAATTGTTGCAAACATTGTCAGATATCGATTATTGTAGCACACTTAATAGCAGCAATACTGTTATTGCCAATATTACAGGCAGCGTATGCATGAAAGCACCAAAAGAGCTCAGAGTCATTGCGTCATTCTAGCACGTCGGTGGAGCTGTGTAGTAGCGATTGTTGGGGCAGATGATACCTCTCGGACCGTAAGTGCAGGTGTCCGAATATGTGGAATAGAGCACAGGTGGACAGCTGTAGGTGATCCAAATGCAGTACATCGTTCCACCGGACAGGTAGGCAAAATAGTCGATGGCGCAGGCGCAGATCTTTCTACAGCAACCCGTGAAGCATGGAACGTTGTAGCTGGTGCGGGTAGCGTAGCTGTAGAGGTTGACGTAGGTTCTGATGTAGAAGGGAGAGTAGTCGATTGGAACCTGTCGCTTTGATTGCTGGTGATCCACTTCTATACAAAATTAAGAACTCACACTGAAGCTCCACATTGCTATTCAAGCCAACATTCTGAAATGTATATTCATACGTGCATGTCATCCACGATTAGGTCTATGAATCAATTCGATAATTTATATAGCATTATCTTTTAAGGCAGTGGTTAAAGTGGTCTGGGTGAGCAGTGGGAACTCCAAAGTTTCGATTTGTATGCGCTACATGGTTCTGTTGCATTGGAACAGTGGGAACTCAAGGAAAGAATTTCGAGAGCAGTGGGAACGCCGTTCCCATGCGGTACCACCCAATTTATACAGTGTGTAAACGAGTGTCCAACATACAGCGAGCTCTCAAGCTTGCAAATAGCATTTCTGAAAACTTGACGCCATGCACTCACCTGTCGTGTTTGCGTCGTTGCCACCATCGTTGCCAGCGCAGTGAGGATAGAGCCAGTAGACGGACACTCCTTTGCACGTTTCTGTGGCTGTCTTTCCTAAGAAAGAAGTGTCGCTGATCGGAGTATCAGAGGCACGATACGTCAGGGTTGCGGCCTGGTTCACGTCCTAAAGAAATTTAAATATTTGCGCATTGATTTCGTTGCGTACTAAAGTGTAACCTTTGCTAAGGTGTAGGAACAAAGTATTTAGATATTAAGAAAATAAGAAATGCAATTTAGTTGAACTGATATTTAACTATAGGACCTCCAGAGCCTGTACTAAGAATCAGACTTCAGGTCCTTGCCCACAAGTAAGCTTTTGCACTAATAATTATGTATGTCTGTTAGTACTATGTCGGTTATATTAAGCCAAATACAGAACCCGTAGGCCTAAAGCCCAATGAGGTCAGTGACCACACGATACCTCACAAGAATCCATGCCAGTTCCATCTTGGATCTAGCGTTCATGAATTGCTGAGGTGTCGCTGTATACTTCTTCAATAACATTATAAATTACATTATCTTAGCTTGAATTTGTAGCAATTCAATCGATAGACGACTTACCGGTGATTCTGGGCCATTGATCTTTGCAGGATCGAGTTGATTGGTTCTATTCAACGGTGACACGAAACAATTGGTCTTACCCTCACTCTTCACTTTCGTTACTTGAAGGTCCTACATAACAAAACACAGAAAGACGTTCGCAAAAGTGGTTTACCGAGGAGCAGAGGGACCTCGGGCGGAACTTCGGTAGGGGCGGAAAATTTGGGGTTGAAGAGACGGAAAAGTAGTGAAAATAGGATGTTTTTCCAAAAAGTAGATCGTATGTGTATGGTGTAAATGTAGACGGGAAACGAAAAAAGGTCGTCAGAGATTTCGGAAAGGTAAATGGCGCAGACGGCGGAAATTTTGGGCTTCGCCCCGAGCGGCATTTCGGCTCGGTAGGTCACTGAAGAGTAGGCCTGTAGACCGAGCGACTTCTTACTTTATTATGTATGTATATTCGTTTAATGCAAGAAAACACTCTGACAATAACGCAGAATATGTTTACAAGATAGTAACTAAATTAAAAGAAGTAATTACACTCGCCTAATTAGGCCTGTTGATCATTGACATTAGGACAAGCAGTTTAAATAGCTTGAGATATTGAGGCAAAATAATGTTAGAGATTGAGTCGGCAGTCGGCACCCCGATGAGTTCTAGTGACGCTACATAAATTTGCAGCTATAATTAGGCCTACGATTATGCCTTTCACTTCTTGTTTCTGAAAATGCGTATTGCGCTGTTCATACAATTATAGTAAGCATGTATATTTATATAGGTCTATATAAATATATGCATGTAAAGAATGCATCACATCTTGGGCCTGTTCTAAAAGTTTCTGGGGCAAGACACCACAATAATTATTGGAATCAAAGACAAAGAATTTTCGAGTTTAATATTTTGTTTTTACGTTAATTAAGACATTTTAGAGTACATTTACGGCAATCCTATACTGATTGTAACCTATAAATATTTGTTCGCTGGGTTAAACGTTGACGCTTATAAGGCAGCCTACGCCCAGTAAGTAACGCTTTCTTACCCTTCCGAAGTCGTTGATGATCCAAGTCTCCTGAGCTGGGTTTGTCATGTGGTATTGAACGACGTTTTCATTCGGATCACTGCTGACATCTTGGTTCATGTTTTCGCCCATTTTCAGAGTGTACTGTGGACAATAATTGTAAAATTATAAGGCCTACCATGGAAGGATGAGAATTATAATAGGCCTATCGTTAAAAAATAGGCCTCTAGAAACGCCTTCTTTATAGCAGCAGTAATGATAGGCGAATAATATAAATTATTATAAAGAAACGTACTACTAGTTTTTAAATAATATTAACTGACTTAATTAATTCAATAATAGTAATGAGTATTATTATTCTAATGCTATTATTAAACAAGTTAGGGCCTATGCCTATTACTATGTTTACCCGAGGTATCAAGAACCTCTCAGGATTTGGGACTAAAAGAAATTGTCCTTATAGAAACCGAACTGATGACTATAATCTCTACTATTACAATTATAACATGTATTTATTTCGGAACAATGAATAATATATATATATATATATAGTATATGAATATATACATAATATAATGAACGTTTTCAATACCAGTAAGATATCTATAGACGGTCATTGATTGAACGAATGGAGAAATTCGATTTACTGATAAGCAATAGATTATTATAGACTAGCTTTTGCGATCTTTTCTTCTTCGCTTCTTTCATTTTCTCCATGAGCTAGGTCTCTTTCTTGAGGTTTCTTCGTTTACAGGTGGTAACCAATCCTCTTCCAGCAGGGTAAGGAAGCCGGTGAACACATGCGAATGATCTATACTACACCCGCAATGATCTTAGAGTACGATAATCTTTATAAAAGCAACTTAAATAGGGAAGAACTGACAGTGGTCTATTATACCTTGATGATGTCTTTCTGAGCTGCAGTGAACATATACATGCCGACCAAGATGGCCGTCAGAATGATTGCTGCAGTCAAGATGCCGCTCACTGCGATGATCACGTATTTCTTCGTCTTGCGCGGTTTTGCTGGAGATGAAGCCATCTAGAATCAACCGGATTTAATGTGTGTGAGAAGGACTGAAAGACCAGTAATGTTTGTTTTGTTTATTCCAAGATTATGTTAACACAACGCATCGTGTTAAAAAGACCATATTGATAGAAACTATAAGCCTCTTTTTAGCCCGACACCACCACGACTGTGTGGAGCTGGGGTTTAGAGAGATAGTCGCCGCCTTGCTTCCGAATGGTTGCGAGTTCGATTCGCACCCGAGTAACTGCGTATAGGGACCATGAGCAAGTCCTTCACCGACAATTGCTCTTAGCGCTTCGGCCTGTAAATTCCGATACACCTCCGACCTGTAGTCGGGACCGCCTCAGAGTAGTAGTGTACTTGAACGGGAGGTATCGATATGTGGGAAGGAATCAATTAAAAACAAGCCAGTGTTCAAGAAACAGACGCTTTCGCAACAACGACCTCGAACTCGGCATTCCTGTCGTCCCTGAAAAATATAAGTTCCTACATAAATATTATTATCTATCAGCCATTAGGCCTATTACTTATTAAATGTGTTAAATTGTTAAAGGTAACCCTGCTTAGTGGGTCTGAGAACCCTTCTGAGATTTTATAATTATATTGTCCTACCTCTGCAATCACAACTGGAATTTCGCTGTTCTTTTCGTCAGACATCTTTCCGAATGCTGGCATTGTTCACTTCTTTTATGCTAGACGTCCTGTAGTTGTTGAAGATAGATCGATGTTCCTCTAATCACCTTCTGCTGCTCGATGGCTTTCTGGCAATTTGTCTTTATTCGGCAGGAGTCGGTCTTTTATTCAGTCTAGAAGCGGAAGTTCTTCAATCTATCACGCTTTGTTTTTCAATAGTTTGGGAAAACCCAGCCAAGCTTAGGTCAGACGGTTTTCAATTCTGTGGCATTAAGCTATATAGGGCCTAGTTCAGGCGCCGCTTTCTTTCATTAGCAAACAATACTAAGTGCCTTGTTGATTTCTTAGAAACTAGGGCCTATAACCTTGAAACAACAGTGTAATTATAAGCCAAATTCTAACTTCTTTATTGGCTCAACTGTGGCGAAAACAATCAACAGCTGAATAGGTTGCTCCTGAGACTCCCAGGATTGTTCCATTGCTAGTCTATTCTCGACCAACCACTCATTAAAAGAAACTGTTCTTCTTCAACAATACGACAAGCCATCAGCATAGATCTCTCGAGCGACCCTTCCCGTGGGTCCTAACCTCCTAGGTGACTACACGTAGGTCTATTAGACCGAATTCCAGGAATTAATTAATCCTTATGATTTTGAATAGAATTTGATTTTTTTGAGAACGGGGTCTACTTCTGACGCTCTTTAATGACAGATCTGAACCAATATTTTATTGTAACTGCATTACACACCTACATGTACATTGTACAACGCTCGACTGCAGCAGATTTGGAGAGCGTTTGTTCGATTCGGGTTTGAGTCAAGTTTGACGTGTGACATTATTTCCCGTTTACCGAATAGGAATCGTGATCCGTACTATGGGCCCCGTGAAAATAGATCAAATTGCTATGCAGCTGATTTTGTCTGGAAAGAAATTTCTATCAATATTAAACAATATGTAATGGGCGTGTAAAACTGCAATACACCTGCGGGCTGTAGTCGGGACGTCTGAGTAATAGTGGTCTGTAAAAGGCGGTATAAAAATACACAAATGCAATGTATGAACCAGCGGTTCACCAAAACCAAACCACAGTTTCAAAAATAGTCTATGCAATATGCTAATCAATTTGTTAAATAACTTTAGTAGAGGTTGATGTTTTTTTTCAGTATAATTAATGAGCTTGTAAAGATTTTTGGTTGGCGAAATTAAAAATGAAGCCTATTAGGAGAAAATAAATTTTCGATGGTGCTTAAGAGCTCGATATTTGGACTGCCTTTAGGGGAGAGAATATACGTTTATTTTACAACGTCTGTATAACGAAGATGATTAGCGTTTACATGAACACGCACAATAATTGTGCATGTTCATGTAAAAGCTAATCATCTCCGTTATGCGCTTGATCTATGTGTAAATGTTTGTCAATTTGAAAGTTCTTGTGATAGGCCAACTACCTCTAAGGGCCTTGACAGAGCTTATAGTCTTACGCTGGCTGCCACGCCAATGTGCGGCGTTGAGATATTTATAAGAGCTAGCGTAGACTATGCTTCGTCCTACTTTGATATATTTAGTTAATTTAGATGTGTATCGTAGACCTAACCGAAAGTTATTTAAACATTTCATTTGAATCCAGAAATTAAGGACCTTTTAAATGTATAGTGTTTACACGTTCACAACTAGATTTCCTGATCAAACACTTTTTTGATAAACACATTCATTCAAGGCTGTGTCTACTTTGTTCAAATAGTGCAGCCAGTGTAAAGAGAATTAAATAGTGATAGTGCCGCTACCTAATGCACAAGGTACATGTGCTGCGTGGTAGTATAGTGGTGAAAGTCGCCGCCTTTCAATCGAATGGTTGCAGGTTCGAATCCCATCCGCCGAGTCGGGACCTTTAGCAAGTCCTTCACTCACAATTTATCAAGCACTTGGGCGTGTAAAACTGCAATACACCTGCGGGCTGTAGTCGGGACGTCTGAGTAATAGTGGTCTGTAAAAGGCGGTATAAAAATACACAAATGCAATGTATGAACCAGCGGTTCACCAAAACCAAACCACAGTTTCAAAAATAAGCCAGACAGCATTGGGATAATAGGGCGATGATGCCCTAATCAGAAGTTCGTCTATCGCAGATTTGATTTGGTATAGCGCCTGTGGTTAAGCTGGTCTCCCTGACGTGACTTTCGTATGGCGCGGGGATATAATATCGAGGATCTAAGTTTACATTAAACTGCATACATTGCAATTAGCTCACGCAAAATAATTTAAGTACTTTGAATTTGAATAACATAATTATAGACGTAATTACATTTATACATAACAGTGGCTTCTGTATAATGCACGCAGGCCTTAATTATACCTCCAATCCTCCATATTATATTCCTTTATGTCTCTATAAATTATCTGATTGTAGGCTACATGTAGGCCTACGTACTACACGTATAGGATAAGTGCAACGAAATGTTCGTTCAGAAGGGTCAGTTGAGAGTCGGTGACTGAATTATCTGAAGCGTCAAAATACTTAACTTGAGAATAATTTCTTGGTAGAAGGCATCATTACTATAATTCTCCTCGAAAGTATAATGTTATGAACATTTTATTGCTTCTTACAATATGTAAGCCTCTATTCATTATGTACACACTTGTAATGAGTGTGTATTTATACACGGGGCTGAAGTAGACCTACTCGATCGTCACTACAAGCTTACATATGAAACTCATTATAATGCTCTTGATATGCAAATGCAAGTAGGCCTACATCCGTGTACATAGACAGTTCGATAGTTTATGACTATTACGCTATTTTCTTGAGTGATTGAAAATATTGCATAAGTTGGTCCAATTTCTAGCAGCTAAATCGGTACGAGCATAATTTTATAGGTGGCATTGCATTTTCTGAAAATGCGCACGTATTACATGTAGGCCAAAATTACCTGTCGTAAATAATGCATGCATTCATACGTGCACCCTGTAATCATGCAACTGATATGTTGAGGAGCTATTGTATTGTATTGCATTGTATTTGTGTATTTCTATACCGCCTCTTACAGACCACTACTAACCAGAGGCGGTCCCGATCACAACCCGCCGGTGTGTCGGAGTTTTACACGCCGAAGCGCTTGACCAATTGTGAGCGGACTTGAAAAGGTTCCTACGCGGCGGGTTGAATTCGAACCTGCAACCCTTCGGTTGCAAGGCGGCAAACTTCACCACTACACTACCACGCCCCAACTATGCCTGTTACCCAATTATGATCCCAGTCAGTAGTCCCTACTTTAACTAAAATTTTAGCCAACAACGCTGAATCTTATTCAAACTAATTCCTATCCATTCTGACTTGTGCAGATTTTTATGAAAATCTTAAATTCCTCTCAATTTGTCTATATTTAAGTTTTACGCAAGCGCAATGTTTTATGATGAGCTTCCGGTTACCCTTGCCCCGCCGGCTGCTCTTACCCCATCAATCTTCAAATTTACGTATGGCTTATATGTACGTTTAGTAGACAGTCAATTATGTACGCTTTAAAGCACTCAACTTGTATACGCATAATATGTGTTTACGTGGTTCTAAAGGAGTTGAACAATATTTCGTAACGCCAGCGTGGTTCAGTTACAGCTGGATCCATTACGTGTGTCCTGTTTAGCCAAGACACGCATGATCTTTCCTGCCCTAACGGATTTCCTATTTAAAAAAAAATAGAGAAAGATTTTGTCTGGGCATGGGCGGAGTTTGGGATCCGCTCATGGGGGCTTATAGTTGTTTAGGGTAAAGTAGCCTTTTATGGGCACCCTCCAATTATGGGCACCCCCACCGAAAACATATTTTTCAACTATTCTCGCACCGCCATCTGTCGAATTTCAGTAGAACGACAGTGGATCATCATAAATACTCAGAGTTGAACCGCGTTTTCGTAATGTCTGATTTTTCACGCAAATTGGAATATAACTGAAGAATTTGGTCGAAGAAATTAAAAAAATTAACAGTTTTGTTTTCTGCATCATCTGGTGTGTGTTTCATGTAAGACTTTGAGGAAA